>CM021104.1:498626879-498708716 GCA_007115665.2 Sequoiadendron giganteum | reverse complement strand
GTAATGGCTTGAATCTCCATTTGAACTTGTTCTTAATTACATAATCTAAAATAACTTATATGAATTTGTTTATAGCTCATATGTTTTGTAATCAAATGAAGTAATAGTTTCAACATGTTTTGGTTCCTGAACTGCAATTCATTTTTGATAGGTAGAAATAACATAAAATTCATTGAATGATTCAACTTCTCTTAACATACTCTGAATGTTTGTTTTCTAAATGAAACATATTTGTTGTTTTGTCAAGATTGTTCAATAGTTCAATTTAAAATGTTTGAATGATTCTAATAAATCAATCCTAGGAAACTCTTCATTTTGAAAGCAAAGTTTCATTGCATATCTCAACATCAAAAAAAATTATACTCCACCAAATAATTTCCCTTTAAAACTTCACTAATTTATGCGGGAAGAAGAAAATAGTAACATTTTTGGCAACCTCTGAGGGGTGTTTGCCTGCTAAAAAAATAAGGCCAGTTGTATTGCTTATCCATTCGATATGGAGTCCATTTTTTGCCTTTTTCTGACTCTAAAAATTTATACAGAGCTCATTCATTCAGTTGTAACTTTTTTGTAATTAACTATAGCTCCATTGAGTATACACTTGTTGTTCATGACATTGAAGTCTTAATTCCATGTTATGAATAATAGATGTCTATTTGATTGAACTATAACTAGTAATGGCAAAGCACTCCTTATTTCCCCCCTAGTAAAACTCAAAATAAACTAACTATATAAAACATCACTTAGGGAAAACAAAGATGCAACTAATCTATGTGCAACAACACTTATTTGAAATCTAGAAACTACTCAAATATATATAGATTTAGATCATACCTCAACAGTAATGCTTGAGGTGAATCCAATTCATTCTGATTGGCTCCACTTCACCATCCAATTTAGACAATTGGAAGGCATTATGTTGTTTGCGCTCAGTAATAATGTAATAGGTCTATTCGACATATGATTCAGGATTGAAGTAACATCACACTAAAGACTAGCTTGACATTGTAATTAAAATAAATAAATCTCATGCCAGAAGCTCATCACTCCAATGTGTCAAAATATGGGTTCATTTTTATGTACCAATATTTTCTACTCAAGTAGTGTAACATGGCCTAATACATCTCCTCCATTAGTTCTAAAGTTGAAGTGCTTTTTTAGGTAGGGTCAATTGTCTAATTTAATTAAAAATGTAATAAGACTATAGAAACTCATTTCACTATTGTATTCCTCTTTTTAAAATAAAAACTGAAGCAGGATATGACAATATTAAAGCAGGATTAGAGGGAAAAGACATATGTCACTAAGAAGGCCTAAAAAAGGTGTTAAACAAGACAAGCTTGGAGAAGCGTACCTTTTTTTCATTTACAACTCTAATGAAGGAATACAATCTATAATATGGAAAATGGAACTCATTCCATGTTGCATTCTATGTAAAATTAAAATTACTGGATCTACACCCATTTGTAGAAATTACCTATTAAATATATATATACAAATATTATAATATGTTAAATTTTAATCTATACTGAACCCAAAAAATCATTCCTAAGTAAAAGAAATGGATATCTATTGATAACATATATACATTTTTTCTAATATATTTTTACCTCAATCATTTCCTTAAGATTGCTTTGGGATTTGGCTTGGGGGTTTCCAACCTAAAAATTTGACTACCCCAACGTGTTTAGGGGTTGCAATTATTTTTTGAAATTCAACCTTCGTGTTAATGAATTTTTTCATCCAATATAAAATATATTTGATTTTGAATTTAATAAATAATTATTATTGATTTTCTACATGCACTATGTGTAAAGTCTCAATTGATAGGCTTATTGAGAAACATTTATAACTTTTAAATGGCTACACATTTTTTGAAATCAAAAGGTGCATCACACTCCATGCTTCACAAAGTATAGTTTAAAAAAATTTATAAGTTGTTGAACAAGTTAGGGTGGTTGGAAAAATAGTTTTTAATATTTTTAAAAATTCCTATTAGAAAACTCATAACTAATTATTTACTTGCAAAAAATTACAAAAAATATGTGTCACATCTGGGCATCTATCCTCTATGTATATTCAAAGATTCAAAAAATATATATTTGTTTCTCATGCTTAGGGTAGCTAGAAAATCACTTACTCGTTTTTCAAAAATTCAAAGTACTACTAAATTGAAATTTAACTTTTTGACCATATAAAACTATTTTTTATCAAAAAAATCCTAGTAGCCTACAATCTACATTCAATTTGCTACAAATTCTATTTCAACATATTTTCCAAATTATGTTAATAACCTATTCAAATTCTTATCTAAGGTTGCTTAAGTCTATTTTTTTTATTTTCATTGCCACTTAAGGGCCATGTTTGGCCCATAATGATCCTATAGTGAACCTTACATCTTAAGAAGTGGTACAACCCTTACTAAACAATAGTAATGGAAGAAACTCTATGCCACAATATTACATTTTTGCACTATATAGGATAAGCTACCATATCATGAAAAATCCATAGATCTAGTCTTATTCCTCAAAGGTTTTCATTCAAAATGACTCTACCTACTAGCTCTTTCTAAGAATTAGCGTCTCTAGAGTTCACAAACCAAAAATAAGAAATAATTCCTTCATACAACTAGGATAATATTTTTGGTGTTCCTTTTAAGTCACAATCAATAATTGATTTTGTTTCCAATTCAATCCATATATAATAGTATTCAATGCCAGACATATCCCAAAATAATGCTAGATAGTATCAATAAGAATTAATAATAACAAAACATATAGTGGGCAATTGATATGTGCATCACATGTAGACATAACAAAAAACTCAAACATACAGATCACATATAAACATAGTGGTCTAGCTCATGCATAAATCACACACATGATGTGACTAGATCATGCCTACATTGCATATCCATAGGTAAACATAGTGAAATTAGAACATGCATTCATCATAGGTACACATAGTGGTTAGCTCTTAAGTGCATCAAACTCTCATACTCATACATACATCACACATACACATAGTGATCAAATGGAAAAAAAGGAATATATGTGACCTTATTGCATGCATCTTCCTATTTACCTAGTTCAATAATACCTTATCCCTTAACTACATATGAATTGGAAAGATGAATGTTAATGCATCCCATACTACATCATCAACCCATCCTTTATTTCTAAATTCACTGTCCAAATTTGATGGCAAGACAAGCATCTTATATTGATTTTTTATTATCACCAACAAGGGCATTGGTGTAACAAAACACAATACATGAGGCTATTAATAAGAACTCAATTGCTTGTTGAGCCATTTTATTCGATGGATCCTATCATACATCACCTCTATGATATGTATAAAATTTATTCCAAACTAGTATGGGGTAGCTCCTTGCATCTATCAGCTACATGTTATCAATGAATGTTGGATCAACCCTATCATATTATTGGTAGCTCCTAACATCCTTCACCTTCATGCTATTAACGAATACTAAATACACCCTACAAATTTGATTCAATTGTGATGTAACCCTAATAAAAATACATATAAATGACCTGGGGGTGATCCCACAAAGCTGGTTTACAATTTCTGAGAGGAACTCATTTTGGCTGAAATCACATATTTTTAGAAAATATAATGATTTAAGCCTTAAAAAGTTCCATTTTAAGGATTCCAATTGAAGAGCGTTTGATCAAACCACCTTAGATCAATCCCCCTTGAATAGAACCTCACTAGTTTTAAACCATACCTATAAATGAGTCTCCTTTACACCTATCAAAACGCTAATAAAAAATAACTTTTGATTTACCTTTTGGGGGATCAAATGAATTCATTGAAAATTTATTTGAAATGATTATCGTAGTCCTTAGAATGAGCTATCCAACAAATGTAATTTTTATATGTTTTGGTTTTATTATGTATTTGTTTTTTTAGTTTTATTAAACATAGGTTTTTCATTAAAAATGAAGGTCTCTATTCTGCACATGTGGAAAAATAGCAGATTATCAAAAAAAAAAATTAAAAAATATGAGTGCACCAGATATTGAAGTCCTTGATCCAAAAATAAATAAAAAATTGAATTTTGATAAATAAATAAAAAGTTACACGTTATACGGTCGTGCTATGTCTGAATTGTAATTTGTTTGACTTTGAAACTTGATTAAAGAAAAAATATTCAATAAAAACTATCTAACCAAGTGGAAGCACTAGATATCAGAGTTACAAATCTAAATTTGTAAAGTGCAAAAATCTAAAACTCAAAACTTCGACAAAACTTTAAATAATTTCATTTATATTCAAAATAAAGTCGACACTTCATTCATTTAGACATCATAAAAACCAGTCGATTCCAATTTCCATTACTTAAAGTCGATAAATAGATTCAATATACATTTCCAGTTAAATACATGCACGTTTCATAATACATGACATTGATAATAATACAAAGAAGTTGTAATATAAGTTACAATTCGAGACTTAGGCATTTAGTCGCCTTAAGCTCTTCAATACATAATTAAAGAATACATAAAACATAAATGAAGATGACATCCTTTGATCTTCAATCCAATCACATATCTTCAAAATGAAGAGGAGAACAAGGATTAGGCGCTTTTTCCACCCAACCTCGAAGCTTACGCTTCCTTGGAATTCTTTAGTCATTCAAAGAATACCCGACCCTGCACAAATCGCTTAACAAAAAGAAGTTGACAAACAGGATGGAATCTGATGCGTGCCTAGTATAACTAGTAATTCCACAAGCATTTTCATTTTTCTAATTCATTTAAGAAACAAGCAAGTTTGATACTAGGATATGGTAGAGAGTTCATTAATTCCATCTATTTCAATGGTCCTTATGTTACTTGGCCAATTAAAATATCATGCAGGACAAATAAAACAGTTTTGGAAAAGCAAAACTACACTCTCTAATAACCCATATTCGACACCCGTCATGGAAGGTAACTTTCCAAACACATGACATGCACATTTATTTATCAAACATGCATGGTTCCAATCAAATAAATACAATCTTTCACAAACAATTTAACGAAAATCTTGTTTCAAGTAAAACAATTCATATGTTGTTCTTTTCATTGTTTTAGTCCATATATAACATTAAATTCATATTTAAATCGAGTAAATTAAATAATAAAAATAATAAAGAAAATAAAGAAGGTGTATCTCCAGTATGTAAATTAAATACATATAAAAATAGGCATAAAAGAGCACATGTTATTTTGCTCTTTTTACTCATCTATCTTGTTTCCTCTATGAACTAATCCTAATTCATTTTGCTTCAAGTGAATCGTTTCTTTAAATTTAATTGATTTATTTTCTATTTTCCATACTTGCAGAAAATAAATAAATAAATACTTTTTCATGAACAAAATTTAAATAAATCGTTTCAGTTTTAGTTTTGAATGTTTGAGTTTTTAATTGCAAAATTTACTAATTTTAACTTCTATTTTGAGATCACATTTAAAAATTTAAAAGATATTTCATCAAAATCTATTATGTTTTGAATTCTTTTCAAGTCTAATTTAAAATAAAGTTTTATGTCTAAAATATTTTTCCAAGTCTGAATTCTCTTCTAATTTTATAATTCAGCTGCTTTTCATTGTTTTCTAATCCTATTTTTCCTACAATTTTATGTTTCTAATTTCAATGTTTTCTGGAAAAATTACAGTTGATTGTTTGCAAAATTTCTATAGAATTCGAAGTAAACAACAATACTTTTAAATAGTTTTTTTCTTAAAATCAAAACAAGAAACTAACTATTTCATTGAATTCAATATGTTCATGTTTTTGTTTTATAATTTCTAAATAAAATCCTACCTGGTAATTTTGGAAATGATGAATGCGTGCTACCTCTGTCAATTTCCTGTAGTTCTCAGTTTGGTCCCTGGCTGCATCTATCCTGTGTCCTTCTATTTCTTTTTCTTTCTTTTGTTGTTCCACCTCCTGTTCTTCTTTCATAAATCTCCTATTTTCTCTTCTCCCCACATGCTTTGTCTTTCTTTCTTGCTACCTTATTCTTCTTTTCCTGTCCCTGCTGCTTTCCTACTCCCATTGGCTTATTCCTTCTTCAGGTGCACCTCTTCACTGTGTGTGGGGAGTGAATGAAGAGTATTTAGACTGCATATAGCAGCCTTCCCTCTTCCTGCACGCCCCTTTTTCCAGTCTTCCCTTACATGCATGGGAGGTAGGGAGACTTTTAGTGGTTGTGTGGTGTGTGGAAGAATTTCATGTGCCTGCATGGAAGAGAAGAGGATGGGGAGCAGATAAAACCTGTGCCTATCTTCGTTGGTCATCCCCCTGCCTTCTCCTACCCTCTCTCCTATGTGTGGGTTCTTAGACCCTCTCCCTTCCTTCACTGTTGGCTGCGTGGGAAGCAAGGGATCTTTTAATACAATTTTCCAGCCTCCTCTGGCGCATGAGATGTGTGCAGTCAACAAATATAAGAAGGAAAATCTCACTCCCTCTAACTCCCAAAAACATAATAATTTGCAGTTAATGTTAATAATCTCTGTCTCTTTTTTTTTCTATTCAAACAAAAATGGATTTTCTCACTCTCTTCCAATTCAAAATTCTTCCCAGATTGATTCTCCTTTTCTCATGCATTGATGGAGTTATTCACAATGCAAGATCCACAATTTTAGTGTGATCTCCAGTTCTAATTTTCAAGACTCCAAGTTTTAAATTTTGATTGATTCCATTTGATTGAAGATATTTTGTTCAATCTGTTTAACTGAAGTTTTAAATTCAATTTCAATTTTGCACGTGATTTATTTTCCAATTTGTTTTCAATAACTCAATTTAAGATCTTTGTTTAATTTCTTCATCTAAATCTTTTTTTTCTTTCATAATTTTCAAATGAGAAATAAAAACAAATAATTTTATAACACTTTATTTATTACATTTAAAAAAAAATCATAATAAAAATTATATTCTGTTAATTTAAAATAACACCATTATTATTTTTAAATAATAATAAAATATCTTCATAAGGAATCCAATTCATTTAAATAAAATCAATTTCCTCTAAAATTAACCAAATCGCCGGGTGATCCCACAAAGCTGGTTTACAATTTCTGAGAGGAACTGATTTTTTCTGAAATCACATATTTTTAGAAAATATAATGGTTTAAGCCTTTAAAAGTTCAATTTTAAAGATTCCAATTGAAGAGGGTTTGATCAAACCACCTTACATCAAAACCCCTTGGATAGAACCTCGCTAGTTTTAAACCATACCTATAAATGAGTCTCCTTTACACCTATCAAAATGCTTAAAAAAAATCACTTTTGATTTATCTTTTGGGGGATCAAATGGATTCATTTAAAATTTATTTCAAATGATTATGGTAGTCCTCTAAATGAGCTATCCCACGAATATAATTTTAATATATTTTTCTTTTATTATGTATGTATTTTTTTAGTTTTATTAAACATAGGTTTTTCACCGAAAATCAAGCTCTCTATTTTGCACATGTGGAAAAATAGAAAATTATTAAAATAAATTTCTAAAAAATATGTTTGTGATGGGTATTGATGTCCTTGATCCATTAAAAAAAATTAAATTAAATTTCAATACATACATAAAAAGCTATGTTGTATACATTCCACCTATGTCTGAATTGCAATTGGTTTGACTTCGAAACTCTATTAAGGAAAAAATATTCAATAAAAAGTATGAGACCAAATGAAAGTGCTAGATATTGTAGTTACAAATCTAAATTCGAAAAAAATAGAATTTTATCCTTCATACAAAAAAAGTTATGCTGTATACGGTGAGCATCACTTTTAAAAAATGTTGTTTTCTGAAAAAAACCAATTTTCATGGGAGATGGAAAAAGAAGTGCAATCTTATTCCAAAAAATTTGAAAAAATATTTTTAGAATCTATAAACAAAATTTGATGAGACTCTAATTTGCATCATCTTCAAATTCCTCACGGTTTAGCTGCTATAGGTGCTCGAATGTGAAGATTTAGTGAAAAATAATAATTTTAGTGTCCAGTTTGGCCAAAAATTGTAAATCACTATTGTGGGATCACCCCGCCACTTAAAACAACATATTCTTTTCATGAATTTTGAAAAATCAATTAAACTTAATTTAAAATTTGCAAGCACAATAATCACAAAAATGCATTAAAATATTAACTAAGTGAGTGTGTGTGATTCCATCATCCTCATAAACATCTTGTTGGTTGTTTTTTATGATGTAAACCAGGTTTGTCTCCTAATCTACCTATGGAATTGCCAAATTTCCAATCAAGGGCAGCTTGGAGGACCTGGACCAGCTGACGAGGATTTTAATAATAAACCTCCTACACTTCGAGCTCTGCAAGATCGAGGAGGGTGGTCCCTATAACATATTTATGATCTTTGCACAAAACTCATAAACATGTTATTAAAAGTTCACAGATTATCTCACTTAATAGCTCAACAAAATGAGACAAGACTGACATGAATTGGCTATTCATCAGTAATATCAACCACTTGGAGCATGAGATGGTTATAACATCATTTCGTAACTTATGATAGTCATTTTAATTGCAAGTTGGTGGCAAGCCCTAAGTGAAGACATACAGAAACAAGATCTTATAAAATTATACAATTTAGATCAGTGCCATATACCATTGGGGAGTCAAGTTTACGAACACTCAAAAGATAACAACAGATTCAAACACATAACATATATGATCTTTGGCAATATTGCATTACAACATTGTCAATCCCTATCCCAGCCCAATACTTCTTACCAAATCCTTTTACAAACATACCCATCTATGATTCCATCCAAGCATTTAATTAATTCTTTGAATTAAAGTTGAAACAGAAACATTCTCATCACAACAATGAGATGAACATCATAATCCTTGATCATTTTATTCAAAATTATGATATGTTTGTATACAAGAGAGACAAGAGCTCAAGATATTTCATCGTAACTCAAATGCTAGTACTATTGTAAACCTTGGAATTTCATAAAACATAAAACCCATTACAAGTGAACCCCAAACCTAAATTACCTTAACATTCAGAAAACGAGATTCATACAATATGTTTTGCAACTAGACCTAGACTCAACCTTCAAAATTTTCGGCTTGCCAACCCCTACTTCTGGCCTTGAAATCCTTCTTATAGAAATGAAGGAGCAAAACAAGCATCGGGCCAGAAGTTACACATGTCATTAATCAATAGGACCGCTATGAGCCCACTCAAAACCATGATGAAAATCACCAAGTCCCGGAGCATCTTCCCATTGATTCTATCCATTACACAATAGATGTTGCATTTATTACATCTCAAAATCTGCACCCAAAGTCGTCATGGAATCCCAACCATAACTAGTTACATTGTAACTACTGAGCTGTAAGTTGCCAGTGGAAAACGTTTCATTCCTCATCAGTTAGGTACTTATCTACCCAAATTTGATACTCTTCGTCCGTGGGCCAATTAAAATTCACCACCTCAATCACCCTAGTATTGTAAGGTGTGAATTTCACTGCAACCTGGTTGGCTTCTCTTTCAAATGACTCTAGAAACATGCCAGTATTAATTATTTTATCCATGCTGCTTACTAACAAGTCATGATTTGAGTCATCACAAATCAATTTGATTTGTGCAGTGATAACTTCTTCTGCACTTTCTTGCCACTATTGAAGTGCCTTGATGTTTCCTTGTGCATCCAATATATCGGGCAAAAAGGTATCACTCCAATCATTAAAACCTTTTACTAATTCTCCAATTTTCTTACTCAAGTCATCAGGTAGGGCCTGGAATCCCTTCAATGATTTTACAAAACCTTGAGTAGGTTTTAATAATTGAGGCCTGTTATTTGCATCAAACTTGGAAGCCCTAAAAATAATGTCCAAGTCAGTGGCACAAGGGACCCACTTCTCAACCAAGGGTAAGACAACATCCCGATCCCTGTTAATAATTTGTAAACCAGTCAAAAATAAAGAATATAAAGAATGAACAGATGGCAGCCTCGAATCAACCCTCTCATTCAAATGCCTCAACACAGTATCCACCACCTCATTGTGTCTGGCCATAGCATCATTCTCACTAGTTTTTAGAGCAGCCTATAGCTCTGTGATCCTATTCATCATCTGCTTTTTGGTGGGATCCACAGAGTATTCCATTTCCTCTTCAACCAGCTTTGGCACTTGACTAGGATCTGATGTCTGAATTGGAGATCCAGGGGTAGAAATGATTGGGACAATAGGGGGTAACGACCCCAAAGTAGTAGGTATTTCTCTGACAACAGGAGCATTGGAAGATTCTCCTACATGCCCATACTTTAACCTATCTACTTCAGACTGTAGCTCAACATTCCTTTGTTGCATTTTACCGTATTCCCCGATTATTGCATTATATTTTTCCATCAGACTCCTCCTTTCAGCCTCTTCCCTTTCTGCTGTCCTCTGGGCCAATTTGGCCACATTCAGTGTCAGGCTTGTGGCTTCTGTTACTCAGGTTTCATAAGCTCTTTTGATAATGAGCCTGCCTCTTAGATTTGGGCTAATATTTGCCACATTTGGTTTTCTACCCTAAGCTGCCAATGCCCATATGGCCAATGTCTCATACTCTTCACTGAAGGTAGAGTCTTGCAGAGCTGCCTTAACCTCTTCTTCACTATTCTGCATAGGATGCTTGGATTGCATAATAGCATTGAATGCCACAGCATCAGCTATGTCCCATTCAGGGAGGAGTAAGACACCTACTTGGGTCACCAGTTTCCTTCCTTCTTTAGGAGTGATGTTTTTGAATTGCTCCATCAGTTCAACCTTCACTTCATCATCATTCTCCCGATCTGACCTATCAGGTCTTGACTCCCTCCTGCTCTTGCACTTATCTTGATATTCTTCTAGCTTCATTCTCCAAATCAATTGCAAGAATACATGAGTTTTCACAAAGGCATCATCATCCATGAATGCCTTGCAAGCCTCCATTCTAGCATCCTGCACATACTGCCCCTTTATATCCATATTAGTGAGCACCAATTGTGCTGATCTAGGAGGAGAGGGCATACCAACCTACATTTCTTGGTCGGTTATGATTATTTCATCCACCAGAACCTCCAGTGGTTCTTCAATCCTTTGCCTCTTAGGGCTTGGCTCTGATGACAGCTCCATAGGATCAATAATGGGTGGTGAATCCAAATCTATAATTTTTATCCTAGCAAGTTTCTTGATCCCATGACTCGGCAGTGATGATGTTTTCATTATTTGTTTTCCCTTTTTATTTCCTGCCTCTTCATCACTGCTATTATTCTTCCTCCTCCTGTATAGAGGTCTATCCACTGATGGCTGATGAGTCGGCCTTGTTTCCTCAGGCCTCACCTCTAGCTCCTGAAGTCCCAAGTCTAATTCTAAATTGGCCTTCTTAGCCCTCAGGATATTCATGATTTCTTTAAAATTACTCATCAAAAAATCAATTCTTTTGTGAAATGGAGTAAACTCCATTAGTGGATCATATCTTGGATCCAATTTATGTACCATGGCTAGCATCTTCTCATATGCAATCCACTTCTCTTTATTTAATTCTTGTTGGTTCAAATCAAATTCATTTCTTATTAAATCCTCGGGGAAGTTGAAAACATGAATGAATTTACCACCCTTAATCTTTTGCCTAAATAGGGCAAAGAATCCCTCAGGGTCATGTTGTCTTCTAGATCCATTCTTCAAATGGTAATCATCAAAATAACGGTCAAAATGGACCCATCCTCCCTTGGAGAACACAAAGTCAGAGACAACTGTATAATCAGGGAACAAAGTCCCTTTTCCTCTTCCCGTCAGATTCTCTTCATGAATGCAACCTAATTACCACATCACCTCTGCAAATCCCATTCGTCATGGTACATTATAAGGGAGAATATGAGGAGCTCCCTGGAAACCATAAACCCTCAGAACAGTACTCACAGGGTACAAAATAATGTCACCCCAATTGTGGCATACCTTCAAGTCAGGTTTCCTTATTTTGGGTCGGAGGAAATCATGCAATTCCTCCATAATTCTTGGCACATTCACCACCAATTTAGCCCTAAGCCTAGAGGCAAAGCAGTTATCAAACTGCACAAAACTAGCACCTCCCTTATTACCAAACATGTCTACATTCCAAGCCTGTACTGGTAATCTCTCTCCATTTACCTCTCGCTTCAGCTCCATCTTCTCTGAAAAGAAGTCAGCATTCTCATACAAAAACATGTGCATTAACAAGGAATACCAAACGAAAGGAGTACCCGAATCTCCATTATGCAATCTCAGCAAACCCTCATGTATCCTTTCAGCAAGGAATGAAGCATAGTCATAAATCATAGAAAAATTGGGGTGCTGAATCTGAGCCCCCATGAACATATAAGCGATGGGCATCACAATGTTAGGGTTGAAACCAATAATTTGGCAAAGTGAATAGAACGTTTCCAAGAAATGATCAGCAGAACAATTTAGCCTGAAAGGCTCCTGGTCAGTTGGGCTGATGTGAATTGTTGAACTGCCTGCCTTGGCCAGGTGAGGGGGAAGCAACCTTGACCTAAAAAGAGGCTGAAATCTGGCATATTCTTGCTTCATCTCTTCAAAGTCAATTCAAACCAGAAATGAGCTATACTCAATCAAATCAAAAACCTGACGAATTGTATCAGCATTCACATTCAATAGAACACTGCCATCATTATCCCTGACAATCTGTGTGACAGGGTCATATCGTGCAGCCATTGCACTAAGTAGGTCAACATCCAAAAACACATTTGGGACCACAAGCTTTCCCATGTCATATCTCCAGCTATTCGAAAAAAGATGAGACACATTTCGCTGCCCATACCATCTTCTGAACAATTCCAGACCCGTCATTGGCACTCTGGCATCTGTAATATTGTAGTTCTTACATCTCAATCCCTCACCTAGGGTTGTCCCATTCATCAAGATCAAACCTTTCTTCCTATCGTTTGTTGACAAAGGGAATTGGTCCAGGAAATCATCATAGAGATTCATGTGTATATAATCAATACGGCCAGAATGCTGCTTTGGTGGTGCCATTTTAACAACTAGGGCTTCCTCAAAAACAAATTCGTAGACAAACTAAGGTTACCCAAAACGGAATTACAGCAGAACCTTATAATTTTTCACAACCCAGAAGAAACGGTAACCCTAGAATTGTAATCAAGAAAATCACCAATAACACAATGCAACCCTCTTCTTGAATCACATTCAAATAGAGATAGTGGTAAGAAAATCAACTTACGGAATTTTCGCCACACAGAAAAAGAAAACCCATGCTGAAACCGCTTTGAAAACTTCTATCTCTGGCTCTGGATCACTTCGCAAAAACTTAAATGTCTTTATGGCAAGGCAATTATGAACTTAAATACTCAGGAATTGATGAATATAGCCAAGTAGACCATCTCGTTCGCCATTAAACCTCACTTG
The DNA here is from genome assembly GCA_007115665.2 of Sequoiadendron giganteum. Classification (NCBI taxonomy): domain Eukaryota; kingdom Viridiplantae; phylum Streptophyta; class Pinopsida; order Cupressales; family Cupressaceae; genus Sequoiadendron; species Sequoiadendron giganteum. The sequence goes on along the minus strand of CM021104.1, from coordinate 498,695,291 downwards.
CGTGCTGTGCCAACGGCTTCAATTTCATTTGATGCAAGTTTAAAATCTCGCCGTCGATCTCATCTTTCTGTCAGGCCATCGAACGACTGTCTTCGAAAAAGCTGACAACATGTCCATGTCACGACCAAGGGCCCACCATAAAATGCAGCCTCAAAAAGTGCACGTGGCACTTGCCCACGATATCGTGATCACTAAACCCCTCTTGGTTTAGGATCACACGATAGCGGGCAACCATTGATCTCCACCATCTACGATCTCAACAATCAAAACAAGAGGTAGCACCAATGCATATCTGTCAAGCAACTTTTCCATCAAGATTAAGACATCATCATTGATTTCAAGCACGTGCATTTCTTGTGTGGTTAAGTAACCTGCTTGATAACGCCCTAAAGTTCAATGCATAAATTAATCCCTTTATTTACTTCCTTCAACACCGGCAACTTAAGACACGTGGCATCCGCCTGTGATATCGCTTTCACCCAAAAGCCAGCAGTGACGTCATCGAGGGATGGTGGGCAATGGTGAGGATCAACCTCAGGAAGATCGACGGTCGGTAAAATAACCCTTGCAAAACATTAAGATACTTAGGAAAAATTAAGGGGAAAGGGACACCGCCTAGGGCAACGATAGTCGATGACTCAAGGTTGTTTTTAATAGATAAAGTACAGACCAGTTTAGACTTAGGTGAATAAAAGGTTAGTCAAAAATTTTCATTTTATATTAAAAGGGGTCATGCCTAGACAATTACATAGGACATAAGTTGTTCTTAAAAGACCCTCTCCAAAAAGTAATGACGAAATAGACCCAACCCAACAACAGAATACCAAGGTTCCATGGAAGCAAGGCATAAACCCATTCTCAGGTACCCTCCGAATAACAAGGCAAACCAGAAAATAACAGAAAACCATGGATTTGAAAATGAGGCTCCATTAGTAATGGCTAAAACGACTCAACCTAATCGATGTTCTCGCCTTCAATCGCATTCACCTGTTCCTGCATTCACTTGCACTCGAGTTTTCATCAGCAATGACAAACCCCAAATTTAAATGAAAATGCATTACAAATCATTGCACTTGCATTTCAATTTCAATTTAAATAATCTTTTAACATAATATAATTAATCAATATCATGATTAATAATTGCATTTAAAATAATCAATAAAATCTATACGTGACATCCTTCCCCTCTTGGAAGAGACATCATCTCGATGTCCTATTAATCATTCAATAAGCATAACAACACAATCTATAAAACATACTATCTCAACCAGTAAAACATAATATCTCAATAGGTAAACATAGTATCTCGGTCATAATGAAATAGTAACTAACAACATAGTTCTTAAACATAAGCATAAACAAATCATAGTAGCCACCATGCTATCAATGTTCACATGTAAATCAAGAACTAGAGTATCAAGTATCTCTGCATAAAGCAAATACTAATCTAAGAAAGCAATTGAGGAAAAATGATGGTCCATCGTCACAAAATCCTCCCATGTGGCACTTTCCTCAGTAAACTGGTCCCACTGGACCCTGTACTGAGTACTATCCTAGTTAACGCTAGTCTATAGGCAACTGGATTCATGACTTCCAATACATCAAAGGGTCCCACAAATCTCATATCCAACTTTGATGATCTCCCAAAATACGTAAGATTTACGAAACATTCATTCTTTACAGTAATCTTGTCCTTTCTAGACCTTGCTTCAAGTGTCCTTACTATCACATAGGGAAATTTCATATGCTTCACACATACTTACTCTCCCAAGAGCTTTATTCCATAAATACATGATCCTATATATAATAATAACTATACTTAGTGATCGGAATTCATTGGTCCATGAATTTATCCTTAGTATAACCCAAAGGGAAGAAGAATGTCGATGTATTGTACACTACATCGTGGGTCCAATCCTTTTCCTTTGTATTTACACTTTTAGACAACTCATAATCTAAGTCCATCCACCACTTAAACATTCATTATCCTTACCATAAAGTACTTCCCTAGATTACTTGTCTATCCCAAGCATAACCTTACTCCTAGACACTTATCAATTTTGATACCACTCCACACTTAAGCTTTATTATCAATTAAACTTCATCGATCACTTCGATCTATTATTCCTTTTTGACATTTTATCAAGTCTACAATTATATCCAAGCCTTTTTCAGATTTAATACAGTTTCCTTTCTTTCCATATAATTGTTCAAACTTCAATTTTTGAATTATACAACTCATTCAAGATTTAGTCCACCATTTTACTTACTTGACTAAAATAATACATAAAACACATTTATTCAAATGAATGTCTCATGGTAGGATTTTGGTTACACAATCCCTATCCTTATTTGCTAAACTGCAATAACCTTACAGGTTTACTAAGCAACTACTTACCCACAATATATTATTTCGGATCAAAATCCTATAAGTCGAGTTTCCAAAAACTGTTGGTTTTTTTGATGAGTCCCTCCACTAGAACATTATGTTAATCCTACTAATCAAAGATAGATCAATTTGTCTTGTGTTCTACCATTTTCCTTCTAGAATCTCAAGAGAGTTACATGTCCTACCAATGAGGACTTATGGTCTTCATTTCTTGGCATACTAGATATTCCTTGCTACATTTCGTGCAGCTTCTTACTCTATCTTCTTCCAAATAATAGTGGATCGTTATCCGACAATTCCTTTTGTCAATCTGATGTCCTAACCCTGACATTATTTTCCTCATTCCGTTCTTGGATCTTCCAAATTTTGGACACATAGGTTCTTTTGTATCCAACAATAGTCTATCCTTTGACTAAGTGATAACCTATTTTGATCTTGTAAGACCCTACTTTGTATGTACTTAATACAACCACAAATTGTTATATGTTTTTCTTGAATTGATGATTAAATGTATTGTGGATAATAAATAAGGTGATCTTTTGGCAATATGCTTGCATATCATTTTGATATTATGTTTTATTTTCATTACCATGGAAGTGGATTGCACTCGTATACCATGGAATGCAAATTAGATTCTAAACGGATTATTATATAGTTAAAGATTATAATGTTCAACTAACAGATTAGTGTGATATAGAATTGATACTTACGATCACGTTGGTAATGTGTAGGAAGGCAACAATGTTAGCATGAGAAAGGAGAACCGTCAAGAGTGAGTCAAAAGACTACTTCATGAGGATATAAATTTGACCCCATTCGAGGCCTAGAAACAGGTGGAGTTAATGTATTGGAGGACTAAGGGTGTGAGGGCATTTAGTTGGGATTCATGTGAGGTGTAAGTGGGGATTAGGTCTTGGAAACCCCTAGCTAAGTTTGAAACTCGGATGGAACCTTGAGTGGGCTTTTAATGAAAGTTGTTGGACAAATTTTTGGGTTAGGGTGCAAAAATAAACCCCCTAGGGTCTATACCATAGTGGTAGGGGTCAAGTAGGCATACAATAGTCCTCCAAAGACATGATTTGACCCCTGAAAAGTCCTCATAATGATGAGTGACGAATTTTGAGGAGAGGATGGGGTGGAAAGATGGAGGGGTTGTCCAAGTGCATGTATTTTATTTGATAAGGAAAAGACCCTCATTTATGAAGGAAAGTACACTCCACACATCCCCATCCAAGAGTTGCTAGTTGAAACTTCTATATATTTTGAAGAAGAAGAATGAGTGGGGTGTTACCCACTTCTCCTCTTAGAGAACTTAATTGGAGATAGTAGAAAGAATGAGAAGAGGAAAGGATTCAACCTCTTTGGAAAGATAGTGATCAAGATGGCTTGGATTGCGGAGAAAAGATGGATGAAAGATTTCAATCCCTTCATTTCAAGAAAAGAGATAAGTTCTTCCTATTTTCATTTACCCTTGTTTATTGGCTGTAAGAAGGTGGCAGTGTATGGATCATGGTTGAAAATAGAAAGAAGAGAACCTAGATGCATGAAATTTGTGTTATATTAGTTTTATCCCTTTATTAAAAAAAAAAGAAAAAGAAAAAAAAGAGAAAAGACTCCATCTATTATCATGGAGCTAAAGTAATTCCTTGCTCGGGGGTATGGCTAGAGCCCATGAGGCTCCATGATGCCATTACGGTAGGGTGGAGAGCAAGTCTATTTTCAGTTGTATGTTATTCATTGCATTTCTTGAAATTAGTTGTAATATTGAAAGATAACAATGGTTGTAACATGAAAGAAAAATGGTTGAGAGAAAGTCTTGTTCATTTGTGTGTTATTCATTTGTTTGAAGGTTGTTTTTTTTTGTGTAAAATAAAAAGATGAAAAAAAAAGGGTCTTAATTCATTGACATGTTTGTTTATTTTTAAGTTAGTATAATAATGATAGTTTAATATCTTGTGGAATGAAAGAAAGAATTACCTTATAACTTGTAATCAAAGAAATGTTCAAATGAAAGAAGAATCATGTTTCTATGTATTCAAGTTAATGTTGAAAGTGTTTGGATAATGGGTATTAAAACTATGTGTAGAGTAAGAAAGATGTACATTGCTCCAAATGTATCCCAACAAAAGATAGGTTACCTAAGTCTTTAAAGTTTGTTTAAAATCCTTATAAATTTAATTAACATATGCAATTCAACTTTAGTGAATTTATTAATCATGTTGTCCATAGAGAGAAAAACTGCATTTTCGTAAAGTAAAGCATATTTCACATTCAAGACAAGTTCTTTCTGAAAAAGATTAAAATGCATGTATATATATCATATTGTTATAATACATTCACTCATAACTTAAATCTACCCAAAAATAAAAATATTTAAAAAAAAAATAATAAAAATAAAAAAATATTCAAACCCCGTCCCATTCTCACAGTCTCAGGGAGAGACGTGAGGTACTTGCACACTTCTGCATTGTGAAGGCTTCCCGAGTCTGCCAGGGTACTCGCCCTCACTGATAGAGTATTCACCATGGTGAGGAATGTGATTGTATCTGCTCGTTGTTCTTTTGTGGAGCATGTCTTGCAGGCCTCCACTTGAAATATCTTCCTATGCTGCTCTCGCTAGTTCTTGTGGATCATCCTGGCTTCCCCCTCAACCCATATTCACCGTAAGCTCCTCAAAATCCCATAGAAATTCACTGCACCAGTATAAGAAAGCTTCAAGTCTAGGTATTCAACCATGAAAAAAAAAAAAAAAGCAGTCCTATAGCGGTTATTACTAAAGAATATCATCTTGCTGTCTTCACCAAGAAGAATACAAATGAAAAACAAAGAAAACCTACCAAACACGGTAATAAGACAACAAGGGGGTGGAAGAAACTCATATAAACAATGAAATCAACTCAAATGGCTTAACCACGTATTGAGCCTGAATACAAGTGGGCACCCTGTAATCTTACCTCCGTGCTATATTTACTTCTCCTGCCAACCTATAACTACTCCCTGCATAATGTTGGAGAGTAGAGTTGTTTTCTTTTCTTGAGATGGGTGGCGTAGGATCTTTAGTAATAATGAGAGATCTGGCAGTCGAGGTATAGACCCAGGCATGGCTCGTTTGTCCACCTACTCTTCTGCAGCTGGCGGCTAATATTTGCGGACTCGTGGCTTGAGGAATGGATGGTAGCAATGAGGCGCTGGCAGAATTTAATTATTGTGAATGCCTTTTGGATTTGGGGCAGAGAAACTCCTTTCCCGAAAATTGTTTTTTTCCAAGAAAATTTATTGTGTTCGTCTATACCTTGTACATGAAATTGAGGCCTATCGCTTTCAGTAAATTCTGATGTGGTTTCAACTCTGACTGCGGCTAGTAGAATCATGATTGACAGAAATCACATTTCGGCACCGGAGAAATAGATAGAAAGGCTGGAAAATAATAAATTTTAATGAATTCCATGCCTTGTTTGTCACTTTTCAACCTCGCCAAAAACTCCATGAAATTTCTAGAAAAGTACATTAACATTGCTGTTGAAGATTACTTCATCACGTTACATAACAAAAATGGTATTAGCTGGTTCTTACACTGTAGCTCCACTTCCCTAATTTAGGCGTTGGACATATTTGTCTTTAAGGAAAATCTTGTGAATTTTCGGTTCTTGTTTTGGATAGTATACATGATTAAGAATATAGAATTATCGGAATTCATGAGTTAGAATAAATAAAATAAAATGTGGTTAATGCACACCCAATTATTAACCTTTGTTCTAGCTATTGCTAAAAAGGCCAATCGGTAGTATCATTACTGGTTAATGATAGCAAATACTGTCAGACTATGACAGCACTGGGAGGTGCATTGAAATCCTCTCTCCACTCCTTATCTTTTCCGTCTAAATCTTCCCGAGTTACTGTCCTTCGATTGCATTCAATGCAACAATAGTGAGTGTAAGTTTCATCTTTGAAATCATAGGTTGGGTGTAAGGCTAAAATCCGTATATTCAACTTTGGGATGATCAGTCTGTCTCGTAAGATCTATAAGCTCCAGTACATAGCTGGTAAATCATATATTATTTTAAATTCTTATTGACAGTCTTTTATAACTAAACATGAATGCAATTGGCATAAAGTGATTGCCTCTGCTTATGGATGGACTACAACTCAATTTCCCTATCCTCGGATCTCTACAAGCTCCTTTCACAATTGCTCTTACTAAAAGAAATAAATAAATGAACATGCCATCGAATTACAAGAGGTTACTCAGTAAACAGGTTTCGAGTGGATAATGGAGAATGGGCGGAAATAAAATTACGAGTGTGAGCAGTATTTGGTTCAGCTTTATTTATGGATTAAAAAACTACAACGTCATTTTCTACTGCACCCTTTAATTCACATAGGTCATGGTAATAATTTGCATTGGACGTTCAGAAAACTAGGGTAATTATTTCTTCTGTAGTAAAAGTGAATTGAAGGCTTGAACAACTCACTGCTACTCTGCAGCTCAGCTTCTGTTCTTCTCCAATGCCGCACTGTATAAGTGAATTTTGGGAGGCTGGACTCCATCTGAAAGCTCCAAGAAAGAAAAGAAAAGAAAAGAAAAAAACAGTGATAAAATTATCAATTTACTCTGTTAATAGTCGTTGCCATTTGTCGTTGCCATTTTTCAACTCATGCTAAAGTAAAGAAGATTATACTAATATCAATTTGGTGTTCCACGGTAATTTAAAAATAAAAATAAATAACAAGGAAGAAAATATCTTGTTTTTGAATCTAACGTAAGAAAAGCGGCGTTGAAAATTTACATTTAGGAGTCCCTTGCTAATTCCTTCCATTTTAGATTTTAAGCTTTCAAGGGAGTTCTACGTAACTCTCATGTTTAAATATTCCTTATATAGTAAAATAGATTATACTCCCTCTCCCTTAAGAAAAAGTTATATTAATTTAAATTAAGAGTATGTATAAGGATAAAAGTTTAAGTGAGAAGGGGAGAGAGAATTTCCTTTTATTTATTTTAGGTTTTTTTAAGTGATATAAATGAATATATATATGAAATAATAAAAATAGGGTATAGGGTAATCATCATTATTATGATTTTAAATTATTAAATTAAATAGAATATATATGTATATAGAGGTTATTTATCTTTTTCATATATAAATATAAAAAAAATAAAAAAAATCAATAAATAAATAATAGTTAAAGAAATAAATAAAATAATAGTAATTTATTATATGGGAGAATGTTGGTATCAATAACCATCTTATTAGTAAAGTTAATTATGGTGACGTAAGCTTTACTTCGACATAAATAATAATACTAATACTAGGTTGGATGGTTACCTTATTTTCTAATACCCGATATGAATAGCACCATCTAAAGGGCTTAAGCTAGTATATACGTCAATACCCTTTTGGTAATTTAAGAGATAATATTTAGTAATAGTGTTTTTAGGGCACTTAATCCCAATTCACTTAAATATTAAATTATTTAAATTAGGGCTAACCAACCTCTAAACGAATCGTATGGACCCGATCAAGGTAATATGTCATCTTAGTAAAATAGGTGGCGAGGATATAAACATAATTATGAGGTTATTGGTAGTAATGCTAATGATCGGGTCATCTTATCATGGCAATTACGATGTCTTTTGGCTAAACACTTGCTTAAAAAAAATAAAATTAGTTGGGTTTTCTAGCGTAAAATTATAGGCATGACAGATCTTTCCCCATTATTATTCTTCCTGTAAATGGTTATAGGTTTTGCAGAGATAATTCCGATTTATCTCAGGACATCCATACCTTGGATTTTCTTTTGTCCTTGGATGATTTTCAAAAATGCAATTCATCTTTTAACCCAATCTAATTTCCTTGATTTAATCTGATACAATTTTTTGAATATTAATCATCGTTCAATCACATTGATCTCTAGATAATAACCAATTTTAATTGCATACCTAATCATCAAGCATAAGCATTCAACTCCATGAATTTCTTAATTATAAAAGAGTCTCAACTTCAATATTTCATTTTGAGCACAAGTAACAATTTCGATGTTCTTTTCCATAAGATTTTCAACATTTCTTGCTAAGTGAAAATTCTATTATGTTTTATCATGACAATCGATACTTTCTTTTGAAAGTGTTTCTCTTTTAATATAAGAGCTACTTCAAGTAAAGTCTTGTCAATAATACAACTTCCTTTAACTTAGAAGACATCCCTCCTAGGCTTCTATCCTTATAGAGTTTCATTAACTCCAATGATATTCAATCGCATCGGCAAATCTTAAACCCAATATTCCCTTCCAATTCTTAGGATGGAATCCTTAATTGTTGACTAGTCTGATTGTTTATAGATTTATCCACTTATATGGCTATAGTCAAGACCCAATGTACCACTCATTCAAGTTTAATTCCTACTTATAGGTGTTAAAAGTAATCTGATACACAACCCATCTTAATAGGTTTTTGTCCCATCATTAGATATTTTTCTTTATTGAATGAACTTCTTGTCCCACATAGGTTATCTTTAACCCAAGGTTCCATTAAAAATTAAGGCCGTGATTAAATGATTTAATCATTCTCATTAAGATATTTTTGGTGAGGTTCACATAACGTCACATCTTACTTTATTTTACACTTCATCTCAATGGCTTAAATAGCCAACTTTTTTTTTCTCGTCCAAAGGTTTCTTAGCATAGTGAGCTTCAATGTCAAGTTGTTTCATGACATGGATATATTTCATATCAAAATAACATCGTTATTTAAATTCTCTATATAAAGTATATAGAAGTATAGAGACACTTTCTTACAATCACGAGTCTCTTAGATCTTTTCTTGTCAATCCCATAAATGATGATCTTCCTTATCATGATCAGTTTATTTTCCAATATTTTTCTAAGGTAATTATAATAATATGCTTTGATCTTTAGAACAAATAGTAATAAGGTATAAATATCATAGTTCTTAACCTTTCCATTTGTCATTTTTTCCCTTGTGGTCATAAAATGTATGACTTAATTGTCCTTATGACTTGCAAAGAAGTAATAACCAAGTTTTGTTAGGTGGGGTACTTAGCTTGAGTCAATCTGATCTCTTCCTTCTCCCCCCCCCCCCTTTAGTGTTTCTGAAACTTTCATTCTTCTTATGTTGAACTTTTTAGTAATCTACTTGCTTCCTTGGAAAAGGTTTTTTTTTTTCATTCCTTATTGTTGACCTTTCATTGCCATCTTCTTTCTAATATCCTTTTTCCATACTTACTAACCTCTTTTGTTGATGTACTTCTTAACTCAAAGTGTTGCTTTCTTTACAACTTCTAGTGTCCTGACACATAAAGCCATGTTGTATTCCTATTCCCCTTTGGAACCATTATTCATAAGTTGTTTGATTCTGAAAACTTCAATAACCTAAATGATTTCGGTTGGAGCAACCTTGCTCATATCATTGATTGTTTCTTCTAACCGTTCTGGTCTTTTCTCAATTCCTCGATACTGACTCTTTTACAATTGTAGGTTTCTACAGTTCAATTTATCTCTTTCCTACTCATTCTCTTTTTCTTAGAGTCATGTATGTACAGGTTATTTTTCCTAACCTTCCTACATACGGGTGATCCCACAAAGCTGGTTTACAATTTATGAGAGGAACTGATTTTTGCTGAAATCACATATTTTTAAAAAAAATTATGATTTAAGCTTTTAAAATTTCCATTTTAAGGATTCCAATTGAAGAGGGTTTGATCAAACCACCTTAGATTAAACCCCCTTGGATAGAACCTCGCTAGTTTTAAACCATACCTATAAATGAGTCTCCTTTACACCTATCAAAATGCTCATAAAAAATCACTTTTGATTTACCTTTTGGGGGATCAAATTAATTCATTTTAAATTTATTTTAAATGATTATGGTATTCCTTGAAATGAGCTATCCCATCAATATAATTTTAATATGTTTTGGTTTTATTATGTATGTGTTTTTTTAGTTTTATTAAACATAGGTTTTTCACCGAAAATCAAGCTCTTTGTTTTGCACAAGTGGAAAAATGGAAAATTATCAAAATAAATTTTTTTAAAATATGTTTGTGCTGGGTATTGATTTCCTTGATACATTTAAAAAAAAAAATTCAATTTCAATACATACAAAAAAAGTTATGTTGTATACAGTCTGCCTATGTCTGAGTTGCAATTGGTTTGACTTCAAAACTCTATTAAGGAGAAAATATTCAATAAAACATATGAAACCAAATGAAAGTGCTAGATATCATAGTTACAAATATAAGTTTGAAAAAATTATAATTTTATCCTTCATACAAAAAAAATTATGTTGTATACGGTGAGTGTCACTTTTTAAAAATGTTGTTTTCTGAAAAAAAACTAGTTTTCATCGGAGATGGAAAAAGAAGTGCAATCTTATTCCAAAAATTTTGAAAAAATTATTTTTAGAATCTATAGACAAAATTTGATGAGAATCTAGTTTGCATCATCTTCAAATTCCTCATGGTTTAGCCGCTATAGGTGCCCGAATGTGAAGATTTAGATAAAAATAATAATTTGAGTGTCCAGTTTGGCCAAAAATTGTAAACCACTATTGTGGGATCACGCCCTAATTGCATAATCTTTCGCAATCCTAGGTTTTATCATAAGTTGTTGGTTTAGGAAATCTGATTCCAAGGACGAATCTTTAACTAACCCCAATTTACCCAAGTTATTAAGACTTACATCTTCCCTTTCACTTCCTTAAGTTCTTTTCTCTTGCCATTCTGGCACAAGAACTTTTCATCCTTTATCTTCTGATAAGGTTTACGCATTATTGCGTAATGAGCTCATAGGTTGCAGTGCAGAACCTGGTTGCTCTGATACCAAATGTAAAGTGCAAAAATCTAAAACTCAAAACTTTGAAAAAACTTTAAATAATTTCATTTATATTCAAAATAAAGTTGACACTTCATTCATTTAGACATCATAAAACCGGTCGATTCCAATTTCCACGACTTAAAGTCGATAAATAGATTCAATATACATTTCCAGTTAAATGCATACACATGTCATAATACATGACATTGATAATAATACAAACAAGTTGTAATATAATTTACAATTCGAGGCTTAGGCATTCAATCGCTTTAAGCTCTTCAATACATAACTAAAGAATACATAAAACATAAATGAAGATGACATCCTTTGATCTTCAATCCAATCACATATCTTCAAAATGAAGACGAGAACAAGGATCAGGCACTTTTTTCGCCCAACCTCGAAGTTTTCGCTTCCCTGGAATTCTTTAGTCATTCAAAGAATACCCGACCTTGCACAAATCGCTTAGCAAAAAAAAGTCGACAAGCAGGATGGAATCTGATGCGTGCCTAGTATAACTAGTAATTCCACAAGCATTTTCATTTTTTTAATTCATTTAAGAAACAAGCAAGTTCGATACTAGGATATGGTAGAGAGTTCATTAATTCCATCTATTTCAATGGTCCTTATGTTACTTGGCCAAGTAAAATGTCATGCACGACAAATAAAGTAGTTTTGGAAAAGTAAAACTACACTCTCTAATAACCCATATTCGGCACCCGTCCTGGAAGGTAACTTTCCAAACACATGACATGCACATTCATTTATCAAGCATGCATGGTTCCAATCAAATAAATACAATCTTTCACAAACAATTTAACGAAAATCTTGTTTCAAGCAAAACAGTTCATATGTTGTTCTTTTCATCGTTTTAATCCATATATAACATTAAATTCATATTTAAATTGAGTAAATTAAATAATCAAAAATAATAAAGAAATTAAGGAAGGTGTATCTCCAGTATGTAAATTAAATACATATAAAAACAGGCATAAAAGAGCACACGTTCTTTTGCTCTTTTTAGTCATCTATCTTGTTTCCTTTGTGAACTAATCCTAATTCGTTTTGCTTCAAGTGAATCGTTTCTTTAAATTTAATTGATTTATTTTCTGTTTTCCATACTTGCAGAAAATAAATAAATAAATACTTTTTCATGAACAAAATTTAAATAAATCATTTCAGTTTCAGTTTTGAATGTTTGAGTTTTTAATTGCAAAATTTACTAATTTTAACTTCTATTTTGAGATCACATTTAAAAATTTAAAAGATATTTCATCAAAATCTATTTTGTTTTTGAATTCTTTTCAAGTCTGATTTAAAATAAAGTTTTCTATCTAAAATCTTTTTCCAAGTCTGAATTCTCTTCTAAATTTATAATTCAGCTGCTTTTCATTGTTTTCTAATCCTATTTTTGGGTAAGTGCAAGAAGTTGGGTCCACGAAGAGGGGAAGTTTTGGCCAAAAAAGAAAATCTCACAGAAAATGCATATGCGTTATGCATTGGGTACCCAAGCCTAAAAAAATGCGTATGCATTATAAAACGCGTACGCGTTATAAAACGCGTATGCGTTATAAAATGCATACGCATTTTTGAGTGCATACAAGTCATTTATTTTAAAAAAATACTTTTTAGAAACGCGTATGCGTTTTAAAACGCGTACGCGTTTTTCTTTTCAAAATGCGTACGCGTTTTTCTTTTCAAAACGCGTACGCGTTTTTCTTTACGTGTACGCGTTTCTAAAAAGTTTTTTTTTTTTTAAAGAATCAAACAAATAAAGAGCGCATATGTGTTTTGTAATACGTACGCGTTTTTAAAAACGCATACGTGTTATTAAAAACTTGAATCTCCAACCCACTTGCAGCCTTGGTTTTAGGCTCGGGAAAGGCTTGGCAATCCGAGCCTTAGCCTTTGACTTGCAACTAAAAAACTAAGGCAGATTGAAGAAGAATGTCCATCTTTGACAGTATGGTTGATAGATTTTTTTTCTGAATCAATCTATAAAATTAAAACCCATTACAGAACACGATTTCTAGTTTCCAAATATATAATTTTTATTAATATTGGATTATATTTGATATTTTTAAATTAATTTCAAAGCAAACTAGTCCTTAAACATGAAATATCAGACTTTTTTGGTTTTTTAATAACATTTTTTTGGTGAAGTTTCTTGTAAAAACAATTATATGACATCAATCTTTAGACAATTATTTACAGAATGAAAAAAAAAAATTTCAAAAAATGTTTAGTTTAGGTCAAATTATGTTGTCCGTACACATTGATTTTTAAAAACAACAATTAAGGCCAATAAAAATTTAATAAAAAAAAAATTATTCAACAAAAAATTACAAAAAAAATTCCTCATCAATCTTCATGTTGTTAGCTCTCTTTCCTCAAAAGGAATTAGCAAAATACTTTTATTTGGGTCAAAAAGTGGTGTCCGTACACGTGCATGGTATGGTAAAAAAACAGGGACTTTTAAAAAGTGGTTTTTATAGATCCCTATCAAAATTTAATTTCTACAATTTGGGTATTTGAATAATTTACATATTTAGAAACTAGATTCAAAATTTAAAATTTCATATTACTGATTTTTTAAAAATTCATTGTGGAAGTGCCTCAAATTTTTAGTCCAAGTGTGACAAATTATGAAAAACAACAAAAACACTTCCACTTTTTGAACTTTTTGTGGACCCAACTTCTTGCATCAGCCCTTTTCCTACAATTTTTTGTTTCTAATTTCAATGTCTTTTGGAAAAATTACAGTTGATTGTTTGCAAAATTTCTACAGAATTCGAAGTAAACAACAATACTTTTTAATAGTTTTTTTTTTTAAATCAAAACAAGAAACTAACTATTTCATTGAATTCACTATGTTCATGTTTTTGTTTTATAATTTCTAAATAAAATCCTACCTGGTAATTCTGGAAATGATGAATGTGTGTTACCTCTGTCAATTTCCTTTAGTTCTCAGTTATTTCCTTGGCTTCATCTATCCTCTGTCCTTCTATTTCTTTTTCTTTCTTTTGTTGTTCCACTTCCTGTTCTTCTTTCCTAAATCTCATCTATTCTCTTCTCCCCACATGCTTTGTCTTTCTTTCCTACTACTTTCCTACTGCCACTGGCTTATTCCTTCTTCAGGCGCACCTCTTCACTGTGCGTGGGGAGTGAATGAAGAGTCTTTAGACTGCATATAGTAGCCTTCCGTCTTCCTACGCGCCCCTTTTTCCAGTCTTCCCTTGCATGTGTGGGATGTGGAAAAATTTCTTGTGCCTGCGTGGAAGAGAAGAGGATGGGGAGTAGATAAAACTTGCGCCTATCTTCCTTGGTCGTCCCCTTGCCTTCTCCTGCTCTCTCTCTACCTTCCTATGCGTGAGTTCTTAGACCCTCTCGCTTCCTTCACTGTTGGCTGCGTGGGAAGCAAGGGATCTCTTAATACAATTTTTCAGCCTCCTTTGGCACATGATATGTGTGTAGTCAACAAATCTAAGAAGGAAAATCTCACTCCCTCTAACTCCCAAAAACATAATAATTTGTAGTTAAGTTTAATAATCTCTATCTCTTTTTTTTTCTATTCGAACAAAAATGGATTTTCTCACTCTCTTCCAATTCAAAATTCTTCCTAGATTGATTCTCCTTTTCTCATGCATTGATGGAGTTATTCACAAGGCAAGATCCACAATTTTAGTGTGATCTTCAATTCTAATTTTCAAGACTCCAAGTTCTAAATTTTGATTGCTTCCATTTGATTGAAAATATTTTCTTCAATCTATTTAACTGAAGTTTTAAATTCAATTTCAATTTTTCACGTGATTTATTTTCCAATTTGTTTTCAATAACTCAATTTAAGATCTTTGTTTAATTTCTTCATCTAAATATTTTTTTTCTTTCATAATTTTCAAATGAGAAATAAAAACAATTAATTTTATAACACTTTATTTTTTACATTTTAATAAATTTCGTAATAAAAAGTATATTCTGTTAATTTAAAATAACACCATTATTATTTTTAAATAATAATAAAATATCTACGTAAGGAATTCAATTCATTTAAATAAAATCAATTTCCTCTAAAATTAACCAAATCGCCATTTAAAACAACATATTCTTTTCACGAATTTTGAAAAATCAATTAAACTTAATTTAAAATTTGCAAGCACAATAATCACAAAAATACATTAAAATATCAACTAAGTGAGTGTGTGTGATTCCATCATCTTCATAAACGTCTAATGGCTAAAACGACTCTACTTGATCGATGTTCTCGCCTTCAATCACGTTCACCTATTCCTGCGTTCACTTGCACTCGAGTTTTCATCAGCAATGACAAACCCCAAATTTAAATGAAAATGCATTACAAATCATTTCACTTGCATTTCAATTTCAATTTCAGTTTCATTTAAATTTAATTTCAATTTAAATAATCTTTTAACATATAATATAATTAATCAATATCATGATTAATAATTGTATTTAAAATAATCTATAAAATCTATACGTGACAAAATTTGAAAGAATTGGAATTTTATCCTTCATGGAAAAAGAGTTACGCGTTATAGGGTGTGCGTCATTTTTTTAAAATATTGTTTTATAAAATAAACTAGTTTTCATGGGAGATGGAAAAAGAAGTGCAATATGATTCCAAAAAAATTGAAAATAATATTTTTAGAATCTACAGACAAATTGTGATGAGACTATAGTTAGCATCATCTTCAAATTCCTCATGGTTTAGCCGCTATAGGTGCCCGAATGTGAAGATTTAGTTAGAAATAATAATTTCAGTGTCTAGTTTGGCCAAAAATTGTAAACCACTATTGTGGGATCACCTGAGGACATGTATGCAAGTTAATCACATACATGTGAAATATTAATTCAAATGTAACACACCTACAAATCTATAGACTATGAATATAAATTATCCCCCATACTTTCCATTAAAATTAATGTGTAAACAATTGAATGAGATATGTGTTATTCAAATATGATATAAATTGTAACACCTCACCACGCAACCCTAGAGGAAGTTGCATTTAACTACTTAAATAGAATAATTTTTTTTTTTAAAGGATAAATAATAAGTGAGTTAATTAACTAATGCCAACAACCTCTAAGGTTACGAGACAAAGGTTAAATATAACCTCAACAAAACATGAATATAAACTATGACAATTATTTAATTAATAAATTAACACATACATTCCAAGAAGGATTAAATAACAACAAGCATAAGATAAGAATTTTGATTTCATTAATCCATTCAATAAACCATAAGGTTACAACCACTCATTCCCCGAATGAGGCAAGTCCAATAATATAGGGTTACAATTACAATTTCCACCTCGATAACAAGAGGGGTAATGATAACATGAATAACGGAAAGGATAATAAGAAGAACTGCAACTGAAACAACCACGAGCTCTCCAATTGGAAGTCTCATCCACACGAACAAGGAGAAAACCCAATGGAGTAAGGTGTACGTTCCACCCAACCAAGTGGAACCCAAAGGTCCACCCCCCGTGCTAGGAGATAGTAACCAGAATCTCTAACCAAGGACGTCTACCACTAGACATAGGCTAACATAACCATACTGAAATAAATACAGTAACAACACTTAATCACAGGGTTACAATGCTTCCAGAAATTACTTGATCAATTGCATCACCGATGCGAACATACTGTCGACCTAGGAGAAGTGTCATCACATCGTTACATAGGTTATCCTGATGAGTCTTCCTAGGTCCCAGCCCCTGTCTCGAGTTATCCCGGTAACCTCTAACGACTTTCGGCCCCTCATGTAAACCAATGCGGAATCAGTTATCTTTTGTGGTGACAAGATAACAATCTTGCCATTCCAGGACTTCTCGTCTTGACCCAAGTTTGTACAAGCCCTTGTGATCATGAGCAAGGCATAATTATCTTATTAAATGTTTGATGCTACATGATACTCTAATCATTTAATTTAGTTATCACTGGATTAACTAACTTGCAACGAGTTATCCTGGCACCACTTTGTGTGCCGACCCCCGTTACAAGCCACTCCTCTAAGATGACACGTGGAACAACTCCACAACCCAAGGGTACACAAGTGCTAAGCAAGGGTATCACATCCCTAACCATGACATACAGTCAACAAAACACTCCCGTTCGTGATAACCGGGAAATAAACTGGTTACGCACTACCCAAGGCCATCTATTGTTGACTACACAAAATGACAACCCACAAACTGAAATCCCAACTGGAAGACTTGATATTTAGAAACCCACACTTCCAATGATATGAACGTAGATCAATGCCAACACCAGAATCAAATCTACTTTGAGTTCACTAAACCCATGTCCTAACTAACATTCAATAAACAGTGCGTTCAAATACGGAACTAATTATGCCACTTTAAAAGGAATCATTTCATTCACAACAGCATTTGAATGCATAAGACATTACCCGTGTTCCCAAAATTCACTTAAAAGCAAGTTCCCATTTAAATCAAATATTATTCCCAGAGCAATTAACCCCATTAAAGAAAACAATATTTCCCTTTTAAATTATAAAATAAAACAATAATATACCCCTTTTAAAACATTAATGTTAAAATAATAATAGGACTATTATTATTTAAATTTTCCATAATTTCAATAATTTAATAGCCATACTATTAAGTATTACATGTATTTAAACTATACAAAAAAAAATATTAAAATAATAATAAAATAATAAATTTTAACATTAAAATATTATAATAATTATAATATTAAAATATTATAAAATTATAATATTTAAAGTTAAAATATTATTATTAAATTATTATATATATATTTCTTAAAAAAAAAATTTAAAAAGGCCATGCATCGCCTCGGTCCGCGTGCACGGCTAGGGCAGAGGCCGTGGGTTTCTTTTTCTTTTCCGCTGACTATATTTGCTAGCGGAGGTTTGGGCGAAGAGTTTTGGTGGCCACAGGGGTGGCGCCACCGTTGGAGAGGCTGCCACGGTTCCACGCGGGCAACGCCGGCAGTGGCGCCACCACTGTGGCAGCCGCTGCCTGTGCAACTCGCGCGGGCCGCGGACGATGGGGGGAGCAGGTGCGGCTCCCCCACTCTGCTCCCATGGGAGCGGCGGTTGGGTGAGCCCCCACTTGCCTGTCCCAATGCATTTTTTGTTTTTTTGTTTTATTTCTTTTCAACTGTCATTTTGAATTTCGTTTTTTTTTTTTGTTTTAATTTTTATTTTCTCAACAAATGAGACTGTCATTTTTTTTTTGATTTATTTATTTATTTATTTCTCAATAGAAAAACTAGAACTTAAAGAGATAAGAAAATGACATAAGAATAATAAAATTCTGGAAAAAAATTATTTATTTTATTTTAAAGAAATTTGGCCAGCATAACCCTACCATAGGAAAATTATAAAAAAAATCTAATCTAGGTCACATGGATTATTCTATAAATATAAATAGGTCTAATTAGCCAAACAATCCATTGAAGACTAAAAACAAATTGAAGAACATCAAGAACAATGAAGGATTGAAAGAAACATGGAAATTTAACCTTTCACTACTCAACGTAATGAAATCAACAAAATCACAATCAAACAAGGTGTGAACCTGATTCCTTTGGAGTATGTTGAAGAACCTGCTACTGCCTTGAAACCCTCTTGAGCACCTCAGAATCCACAAGCTTTTCCTTCAAACCCACAAAAACAAGCAATCTTCCTCTTCTCTTTCCCAATTTTCTTAAAAAAACTCCATGTTTGAAATTTTTGAAGAAATTCAAATAAATGCAAAAATCCTTCCAAAATCCACAACAACCCTCATAAATTTTTGAAAACAGAAAATGGGAAATATCTTTTTTTTTTGTTGAATTTTTGAATTTTGAATTTCAAATTTGACTTTTAGTTTATTTTAATAATTTTCCAATTTCAATTCAAATTTGCATGCATTTTCAAAATGAATAAGTTTAATCCTTTCAACATGAATAACATAATCCATTGATAATTAAATTTACCATAAGATTAAATAACAATTAATTAAATTAAATTACTCAATAATTGAATCACAATTCCTACATTACTCTAACTCCCAAAATAGACTGAAACCAGTCAAACTGAACACAATAGACAACTAGACCATACTAGGCCTGACAACACACTACAACTAGGGTGACGACTCAACGCGAAAATCCTAGCTACTGTCTCCCAATCGATTATCGTTGGGCAATGGACACACTCGAACCTGAGAAACCAGGTGGAGTCGATGTCTTGTACCTGTCAACCTGCAACACAGAATATATCCACATACAACAATATGTCATAAATAAGGCACACCGTGAAGAGGAAATCATGAGATCGCAGGGCACTTGCAAGCGAGTGATGTGATACTGTCCTCTTCACCAATACAATAGTTCTAATTGATGCATCTAACATAGCAGCATAATCGAAAGCATGAAACATCATAAATTGACTATCCACATATGTTAATCCCAAACATGTCATAATAATCATATCCAAATGTAATATCACCACATCAAAATACGTCACGATAAAACAGTGATTCACTGAAATCAAGTACATAGTCCAAGTACAAAGCCAAAATTAAAGCATAGAGAGGAACAACATAGTTCGCACAATAGATCAAAATGGAGGGGTATTACATAAATTATATACCCATTTATATGTCATATGAATCAATCATGTGCATGTAACTAAATGACATAAATACTATTAGTACTAATCTAAAAAAATATGCTAAGCACACCAAGCAATTTTGATTCATGTTTGATGTAATACTAACATAATGAAACACATAATATGAACTAGACCCTATTTACATTCTATATTAATCAATCACAATTATACAAATTAGTGGCATAAATGCTACCAATACTATTACACACAAGAACAACATACAAGTTTGATTCACACTTGATGTAACACCAACATAAAAGCCTTATGCCCATAAAAATTGGGTACACAATACAACCTTTATATAAATTATTCTCATGTACATGAAATATAAATCAATTACTTAAAACATAGTGATATAAATACTAATCAATCCTAATATTCACATAAGATATGCCATACAAATTCAATTCACACATGTGATGTAATTGTAACATAGATTTATTATAAATGATGTTTATACAATCCAAGTGAATACATTTCAAAGCCTAATTCACCTTAGCACACCAAAAAAACCATATACATTTAATAAAAATATCAATATGTATGAGCCATGGAGACTATTATGTGTAAAACTCAAAGACATACATAACATCCAATTGTAGTATAAACTAGACCAATTTATACTTCATATAGATCAATCAAATGTATACAAATTAATTAAATATATGAAACCAATACTAATAATGCACATAGGCATTCTTAGAACACCAACATAAAATTTTATGCACACATAGATATTGAGCATATACTTGTTGTGCCTTCTGCACACATTCCTTGCTCGGATTGGGGACCCCCTCTTTTTTTGCATTTTGCTAGGTTGGTTCATGTTTTCCTCATTTTTTTGTGCCCCTAATTTTGAACCAAATTAATCAAAATATCCTCAAAATTTTAAAACCCGTGATGCCTAAAAAATTGATAATGTTTCATGAATTTTTGGGGAGTTTGCAAAAAAATTAATGTAGGTTTTCGTCATGCAGAAGCTGCCCCTCTTGTTGGCATCCACGGGAGTCTTCTTGTGGGTCACCGTGTATGGGATGTCATCTCCACGATGTCATTCCCTACAATATCCACCTCTCACTTTTTTGCATGGCCTTTCATACCCCAACATCTGCAGCTCATTTTTTTTTTATTGTATGTCACGTGTTTCTCAAAATACTTGCATTTATTGCCTGCATTAATGGCTCTTGGGATTATAAATATGAGGTCACAACCTATCATTTTCACCTTGCACATTCAAATTTGACAACCTCTTGAGCGGGTTCTCACATGAGTGGATTCAACAATCAAACTGTCATCTCCCTCCTCCATTTGCGTGGTAGCAGGTTTGGCTCTGAACCCCCTCTCGCCTTTTGTACTTTTTGAGTTTACTAAAATCACTTGCTATGGTTTGTTTTTAAAATCACAATAAGGGATTCTTTGTTAAACCTAACCATATCAAATCTTTTGGAATTTTGTTTGCACTTACCATTTCATCCAAAGTTCAAATCCCTGGTGTGTTAGCAAACAATAAGCCCTAAACCTTAGGAAATTTCTAAGAATAAAAATTGCATAGGTTCTCATCCACAGATGACCATCCTCGAAACGTCGTTTCTAATGGCTTGAATGTTTTTGGCACCCACTCCCCTTGCTCCCGAGACCAAGTCCCAAGATTATCAAAACTATTAGAGCTTTAAAGTGATAAATGCTTAGAATTCAAAACCCTTACAGATTCTTTCATGTGAATTTTCATTGGCAGGAAGATGCAAAGCTCGAGCCATTTTCAACCGTGAAATCCCATTGGCTTCCTGGCTAGCGGCACCCACCCATTCATTTATCGCCACTGACATGAGCTAAAACTATAAATTTCTAATTCTTTGAAACCATTGTGGAGTCCCCTTATGAGATGACATTTGCAGGAGGCCAAAACACTCAAGTCATTGTTCACGACGTAACATGTAACATAAGAAACTTATCGCTCAATTGCTTACACCTTCACCATTTTCACTAGGATCAACCTGAGATAAAACCAAAGTCCTAAAATCACTAAGTCCAAGGTCTTTGCGGGTTCATCCCTGTGGGTCACCGCTAACCAAAGGCCGATAATTACAAGCCATTATCAATGCCGAAATCCTAACAACATTCCGCATGTCGACTTCTGCCCTCATATTTTATGCATAATATTGAAGTGATTTGTTTCTTCAGAATAAAGTTTCCTCAGAAATTATTGTGATACCTCATGGTTATTGCATGGAGGTTGGTCAAATACAATACACCAACACTCCCAAAATTTATTTTTAATTAATTCATGGTGGCACCAATGGACGGGGAACCTCCTTGACGCATGAGATAAAGGTGTGTTGGTTCTCGGGTTTGAGAATAGGGCACATAGGTCAACTTTGCTATTTTTTTTTTTTTCACATTTGCAGATGAAAAACCACTAGCATAAAATTGTCTCAACTCATGCCTCTTATTTAACCAAAATTTTATTTTCTCAAATGCTCGGTTAATCTTCCAATTAATTGTTCAATGTCTCTTTTATTGTTTTCAATTTGATTCAGGATATTTTCTTGTGTTCCTTAAGGATGCCTACAAATTGACAAAGGGGTTTGAGGATGTTCTTCTTCGGGAGGCTCTTCATGAGGGGGTGATTGTGAATTCTCAATGTTTGGAGGTGGAAATTCATTCCCTAAGAATTAGAACAAATTTGTATTAAAATTTTTTGTTTCAATCTACATTCTAAATCAAATTCAAAATAAAAACAATATAAATACATACCTCTTTGCAATATTCGACCTCTTTGATGTTTTGGTGCCATCCTCGTGAATAATTGCAAGTTGAGTGCAAAAAAAGGAAGTGATTTGGCGAGTGCAAGTTGCAGAGATGAGACACCCCAAACCAAGGCATGGGTTGAGCAGAAAATAATGACATAAGCCTATTTTTTGTTTTTATTAACTTTTTTCAATTAGCACACACCAAATGGTTTGCACTGAATGGTCAAACTACTTGGCATATCCCAAATTTCGCGTGCGCCAAATGGATTGATGATTTAGCGTGCACCAAATTTGGTGTGCGCAAAAAGGTGTATTTTGGTGTTTTGTTTTACTTTGGCATCTTTTTTGTGTCATAGATTTGTGCACACACCCTATAGTTTTCATTTACAAAGTAACCTTATATACATGCATTAAAAATCAATTCCATATAACTTGCTAATATAAATACTATTAAATCCTAATGCACACAATAACACTAGGTACACCATACAAACTCAATTTACACATGTGATGTAGTCATAACATAAATTCAATATAATAAGGATGTCTATATAAGTCAATTACATACATGTAAAACCCTAGTTAACATTAGCACACCGGGCACACCATAGAACTTTAAATTAAAATATACCTATGTATGTGTCATGGAGAATGTTATGCACAAAAATCAATGACACTTGCATAACATTCAACCATAATATGAAATATATCAATTTACATTCCATATGAATCAGTCATATATATACAACTTAATGATATAAATATCACCAATACTAATTCACACAAGAACTATTATATATAAATAATGTTGCATGTATACAATTCAATTGCATAGTGAAAAATAGGAAAAGAGGGGGGATCTTAGGTCCTCAATACAAAGAACCTAAGATATATGGGCCATCTTTCCAACTTCCATTTAGAATCACCAACCATAAATCCAAGAGATTGGCTTTCAACCTCAATGGTGAGTCAATTAGACCTAGTTGGTGGGATTATTTAAGGGTGGTTTAGGATGATTAGGAATGATTTGAAATAATGAAAATAAATTTACTATATGACCTAATATATAGAATGAAAATTCCCAAATACAAATAGACTATAACAAAATTTTGTAGGTGTATCTAGGAAATACTAGAGGACATGTACCTATCACCAAAAGATGGTTCTAGAATTTGTAGGAGGACTAGTTCGCCCCTAGGTGAATGGGTCCTTGATAGGGCTTCTAAAAATTAATTTTGATAGTCCTTGGGTGTTAGATTTGAGATACTTATTCTACTTACAAACTTGTTGGAATGACATAAATAAATTCTACAATTGAGTTTTTGTGTCTTAACAAGAATGATGACAACAAATACAACAATACAAAATTTATCTTCAATATCTCTTCAATCCTTTTCAACCTATAATTTTCACATACACAAAGAGGGAATTTTTTTTGTGCCATATAGGGGTTTGCTTCAATCAAACCCTCTGAATAGTGTTCTCACATTCACAATGGCAATGTCAATGATAAAAAACTTGATGAAGAAAATGATGAATGAACACTTGTTGCAACTCACCATCCTTCAATGCCTTCCTTAAAGGACTGAAGCCATACACATCTCTTCAAAGGAATTGGATCATGTTTGCTTGATTTGCTTGAATCCTTGAATGCTTTAATGTATGAATACCTACAACACTTATTAGCCTTCACAAGATAACTTGAACACACATAAACTTGGACATGATGTTAGGATCTTGATTGCTGCTATAAATGATTCATAATATTGCTCTTGGATGCTCTTGACAATAATATTTTATTTTAAAATTTAGGAGGTGTGTGTTATATTTCAAATGATAAAATGACTGGATTTGTAGGTATTTATCTAATTACCCAAAAATTAGATTTGAAAATCCAACACTTACAACTTGAATTTTGATCATTAAAATACTACCAAAAACATATTTTAACTGGGTCCTTGCCCATAAAGGGGACCCATTCGTCCATGGGTGTATGGATCCTAGCTTATATTTCTAGGACACATACAATCCATGAATATTTATTATTAAATACATTTATTTAATGTTGGTTCCCCTTTCAAAAAATGGTAAGAATAAGGCTTTGGAATGGATAATTTAGAAAAATTAGAATCTTAATTAAGTCTAATTAATTAAAGGACCCAAATATAGTGTGAAATTATAAAGGTATACAATTTCCTACACTATATTTAGCCCCCACTTTAGGGAGAGTATAAACTTTCACTCAGGCCCACACTAAAGTAGGGAAATCTATGTCAAGGGAGGTCCAATTATACAACTATTGGAAATATAAGATGACAAAGGATCAAGGAGAGTGATCAAGCCCCCAAGATCTAAGATCTCATGACAAAGAAACAAAGGCATAAATGAACACCCACATGTGTATTAGAAAAACAAGGTACACAAACATTCATTGTCATTGAAGCTAATGCAAAAAAAGGAAAAAAGGATGGAATAGCAAGCCTATGTTGTATGTGCATAAAATATTCTCACAGGGGCTAGTGAAATCCATTGTTCATTAGGTGAGCCCCAAAGGAAAAAATGAGAAACACAAACTAGCTTTACAAGGTGTGCACTCATAAAAAGGTAATAAAAAATTCAACTCATTTTGTAATTCTTCATTAATTTTATCAATCTCATCATCATCATCCAAATTGATCTCACAATATGAAGTTTTATGATTATTTCTTTTGAATTCTCTTGTTTTCCTCTTGTTTTGATGTAATATCTTATTTTGATGGAAGTTGGATTTCTTCTTGAGTTGTTTTCATAGGTGTGGATGATGTTGGTTTGTTCATTTCTTCCAATCAGCGAGCGATAGCACAAAGTCTATGCCTATTCTCTTTAGCATTTCAGTTTCTTTTAGCATAATTTTTAAGTTGTGATGGTGTAGGAGAAGGCTTATCAACCATTAGGTTCTTTTCTTCCCTTAAGGCATGAATTGAAGGAACTATTGTGGGTTGTTAAAGCATTCTCTTTAGTTTTATAAACTTCTTTTGTCTTGGGAGGTACAGAAGGAATCATCTTAGTGTCTCTTGGTCTTTTGTATGAGTTGGGTGGAGGAATTGTGGTGAGTTCATCTTTTTACTTGGAGGGTATTTTGTATCAATCATAGGTTAATCAATGGTAAGTTGGGGAGAAGGAAAAACCATGGACTCAAGAATATTGCTAAGGGATAATTCTGCTATGCACTTTACCTTAAACATGTGATAGGACTTGAAAAATAAATATTCACAAGGCTTTATAGGTTCCATAGGTCTAGGACAAAATATGATAATTGATTGATTTAAAATACAGGGACCTAGAATGATGAGTAATACAGGGGCATCAGGAGCCCCTTAGCAAGAATGGTTGTTATGTCTTGGTTTTAGGTTGATAGGGTGTTTTTGGAAGTAAAATAAGGTCATACATGACCATTTGGGATCATTTGGATCCATTTTAGTGTGTTTAGGGTCTTTTTCTTAAAAGTTATAAAAGTTGCTAAAATGTTGTCAAGCAACATTGTCAAAAAGTGTCATTTAGGTGTTTTATTGAGAAACCTAATCAAGAATGGGTGAAAAAAGTTGTAATGGATTTGAAATGTATATAAACACCCTCCAAACTTGAGTTCAAAGTGGGAGAGGTTAAATTTGGGAGTTTGGTGAATAAAAACCTCAATTTTGTGTGCATTTTCTGAGTCTTACATTATTTTTCAAGCTGAAGTTGTGCATTGTACGGCTTGGTATGACCTCATATTAAGGAATATAATATATGGATGGAAATATATTTGATTCTAGTTTACAATTAATTTTTTGGGATCATTTTGATGGAGGATTGAATAATTTATGGATATTTTTGTGAGGACGGGTCTGAACCCTAACTAGGGTTCCCAGTTTTGGAAAAATACCATAACTTTCTTTTCCATTGTTGTATCTTGATGGAAATTGCAAGAAAAGTCTATAATTATACTATCCTCAATCCTACCGAAGCGATGGGCTAAATTATTTTATTTTTGAAAGTTATCAATGATTATTCCTTTCATTTCATAATGGGACATGAAAATAAAGGGCAGCGAGGGTATGTTCATTAACAACATCTCAAGGGTTTAGTTCATTTATGATTTGAATGGTTTTGGATGATTTTATATGGTCTTGGAGACTTGTTACACACTAATTTCATATTGGGTTGTGTGTGTGGTGTCTTAACCTCAAGGGGGACAGTTTTGTAAGTTGTCAAATGTGGTCAAGTGTGGAATGTTACAATTAAACTATGTTGTATTCTTGCAAGTTATACATGGTTTTACCTTTGTATCCATAGCCCTTATGAAATGGAATTTTTTTTTGTTTTTCATATGTCATTGTTGTCCAAGAAGGTGTTGTGGGCCTAGGGGTAGTGACTAGTAAAGAATAAGGGACCTAGTGTTGTCCTATCAATGTTTTGAATAATCAGTCATTGAATGTGCTTTGTTGTCCTTCCTCTGCATCAAATTGGAATCAGAGCCCAAAGATCTAGGTAAGGGAATTTTTGGAAGTTTGTGTATTTTTTTTGGCAAGTTGAAATGAATAACCTGGATGCCAAAAGACTAGGTAGTGAGGAAACAAAAAGAAAACCTAGGTGAGGTATCATGAAGACAAGAAGATGCAATAGCAAGATAAGAAAGAAGGCCTCAAAAAGGACAAGATAAAAGACAATATGGTAAGCCTAGTTGAAAAGTTTGATAGGACAATAGAAGAGTTTGAGAAATATATTAAACTTGTATTACAATAGTGTCGTCAGAAATCATATCAAGAAAATGTTTGGCATTGGCCAATGGGAAAGAAGGTGAAGTGGCCCATAAAGAAGATTAATCAAAAAAGAAGAAAGCAAAGGATGACTACTTTGAAAATGAAAGGTGAACTATAGTTTCACGAAGCCTTGGAGAATGTTACAAAAGAAGGACATGCAACATACACAAAGAAGGAGTTCACAAGCAATGAAGTTAGAGAAGATAGATAATCCATTCAACAAACCATTGAACAGGTAAATGGAAGTACAAATCTTATTTTTCATCATGTATATGAAAAAGAGAATGTAGATATATTGGTTTATAGGGAGGAAAAGAACATAAATCATTACAAGAGTCATGCATTCACCTAACTAGTACATATTTAGATTTGCATGAACAAGATGAAATCTACTACCTAGAGGGTTTATTTGAGGCAACACAGACCTGTTTTCAAGATAAAGCACACAAGAAATCTGATTTTGATACTTCAATTGCACAATTAGATGATAATATCCTAGTTGTTGCAGCCATGTTGCTAGAAAAGGTGAAAGATGCAGATAATGTAGCAAGGTCAAAGGGAGAGCAACTTTTGGAAATGAAAATTTTCTAATTTGTATGCCATGTGGAAGAGAAGTAAGGGTCATTTCAAAGCATTAGGGAGACTAAAGGTAAAAATGAAACCAGTATTAGGAATTTTGAAAGAAGTGCATTGCAGCATGGAAGATAACTTCACAGATTATAGGAGTCCAAGATGTAAGACATTGCAGACCTCTATTCAGGTGGCCTTGAATCTTTTCTATCTAGGGAGTATGATGCAGGTGCATCAAGAGCCCCATAGAAATAATGGTTGTTATGTCTTGGTTTTAGGTTGATAGGGTGTTTTTGGAAGTCAAATAAGGTCATACATGACCATTTGGATCCATTTTGGTGTGTTTAGGGTCTTTTGGTTAAAAGATGCATTTTGGTGTGTTTAGGGTCTTTTGGTTAAAAGTTGTAAAAGTTGCTAAAAAGTTGTCAAGCAACATTATCAAAAAGTGTCATTTAGGTGTTTTATTGAGAAAACTAATCAAGAATGGGTGAAAAATAGTTGTAATGGATTGGAAATGTATATAAACACCCTCCAAACTTGAGTTCAAGGTGGTACAGGTGAAATTTGGGAGTTTGATGAATGGAAACCTCAATTTTGTGTGCTACAAATGACTTATAATGTTGATCTTGGTAATAATATTTTCTCTTGAAAGTTAGTATGTGTGTGTTATATTTCAAATGATAAAATGACTATGTATTTATAGGTGTTTATCTAATTTCTTGAAAATTAGATTCTAAAAGTTGACATTTGTATAACTTAAATTTTGATCATTAAAATACCCACCAAAAACATATTTTAAATTGGGTCTTGGCCCACAAAGGGGACCCACTCGCCCATGGGAAAATGGGTCTTGGCCTATATTTATAGGATAGACATAATCCATTACAATTTAATTATTAAATGCATTTATTTAATGTTGGTTCCCCTTTTGGAAAAAGGTAAGAATAAGGCTTTGTAATGAATAGTTTGGAAAACTAGAAGCTTAAATAAGGGACCCAAACATAGTATGAGATTGTAAAGGTATATAATTTCCTAAACTACACATACATGTCAAAGCCAATTCACATTGGCATAAGTACACAATATTTTTTAATAAAATTAGCCCTATGTACATGCCATGGGGATTATTATGCATAAAACTCATTTGCATTCATAAAATTCAACCATAATATGAATTAGACCAATTTATATTCCACATGAATCAATCACATGTATATTGACTTAATGACTTAAATGCAACCAATACTAATTGCACATAAGTACTAATCAATATAAATAAGGATGCATATACAAGAGAATTACATACATGTCAAAGCTTGGCTCACATTAGCAAACCAAGTAAACTATTTTTTTTTTAAACATTAGTGTTATGTATGTGCCATGGAGATTATTATGCTCAAAAACATAATGGCATACATAAAATACATATTTTATTTACATTTGGTACAACACTAGAACATAAAAGCCTTATGCATGTATACACATTGGCACACACTACAATTTTAATATGAATTACTCATGTAAATGGCATACAAATCAATCACATATAACTCAATGATTAAAAATCATTCAATCCTAACACACAAGAAAATGAGGTACACCATAAAAATTCAATCCACACATGTGATGTAATCATAACATAAATTCCATAATATGAAAAAGGATGTGTATAGAAGTAAATCATATATATTCCAAAGCTTAATTCATATTAGCACACAAGGAATTTCTTGAAAATTTAATAAAATTTAACCCTATACATTATGCACCATGGAGAGTATTTAAGCACAAAACTCAAAATAGCATACATAACATTCAACCTTGATACGAACTAGACTGCTATACATTCAATATGAAATAATCACATGCATATAACAATGAAATAAATGTTACCAATACTAATGCACACAAGAACTCCAATACTAATAAACCATAAATATTCAATTCACAAATGTTATGTCAACTTAACATAAATTTTATGTAAACAAGGATGTGTATACAATTGAATTGCATACATGTCAAAGCCTAATTCATGATAGAACACCATACAAATTTAATAAAAAATAACCCTATGTACGTGCCATGGAAAGTATTACAAAGAAAACTCAATAACACACATAATATTCAACCATAAAATGAACTAGACTCAATTTGAATTCTATATGAATCAATCACATGTATACAAATTAATGGCATAAATACTGCTAGTATTAACACACACAAGAACACCAGGGTGCTGGCAAGAAGTTGAGTCCACTTTTTGGCCAAAAAGTGGAAGTGTTTTCCCTGATTTTCAGAATTCGACACATTTGACCTTAAAATTTGAAGCACTTAGAGATGGAATCTTCAAAAGAGTCACTAATCATAAAATATATTACTCGGGGTCTAGTTTCCAAATATGTAATTTATTTCAATACCCAGATTGTACAAATTCAGTTTCAATAGGTGTTTCTAAAAACCACTGTTTAAAAGATTTTTTTACCATATCATGCACGTGTACGACATCCATAAATTATCGTATTTTTCTAAATCCTTTTGGGAAAAGATTTGTGACTCACTGAAGCTTGTTCTCGATATGTTTTTGTAATTTTTTATTGTTTTTTTTTTTGTTAAATTTTTTTTTAGGCATATTTGTCGTTTGGAAAAATCGTTGAGTACAACATGCATAAGATGACCTAAACTTATCATTTTTAATTTTTTTTTTTTTAAATTGAAAAGAATTGTCTGAAGTTTGTTCTCATGCAATCCGTTTGTCAAAATGTTATGTTGATCAAAAGTTATTTGTGAGGTCCACCTCTCTGATACATTTATTGCTTAGACTATTTTGAGTTTTAGTATTATTGACTATGTTTGGTGATACCATTTAGGACATGATATTTTAGACAATCTTGTATTACACCAATCCACAATCCCGCGTGCATCTTTAAATTTTACTACATCTTCAAATTTTAATTGTTCTCTAGCAAGAATTCTTTTGACACACACACCAGCTCCGTCATGTTCTCCTTTACCATGCCCGGCTTCAAAAAAACTCCACATATGCTGGACATTAAGTTCCTTGTGAACCCTACTTAACCAATAGAACATTCGAGCATTCTTGAACTGCCCTGTATAATTATCTGACCATATGAGGTGTTCTTTCATATGGATTCCTCTTTCTCTTAATTTCCTGTAAAATATACCGAAACTGTATTGAACAAACTCTGACGAGTGTAATCGGTTGTAACTCAAATAAAAATGATACTCCTTCAAAAAATTTCTAAACTCCTCAGTGCTATCGTCTGAATGTCTATAAACAATATGGACAAACATAGCTACTTGCACTGAATTATAATACTAAATTTTTCCGTAACTAAATCACAACGCTTTCCTATTTTTTCATCTTTTAAAGAATAGTGAACATTCTTAAATCTTTTAACATCTACTAATTGTTGTCCAAAATCATTATCAACACTTTCATGCATACAAATTCTTAAGAATGAAAGATTTCCATAGTCAATGCATTGTACAAAAATAAAAGAACTTAAATAAAATAATTTACCATTAGATCTTTCACAAAACAAACTTGAAATAAACTCCCTTATTGCTTTAGGTGGCATATTAATACCACATTTGAGTATAATCATGTTAGTATGCAAGGTGCAATGTATATATTGAAAAACATCATAAAAATAATGAAATTGAACATGCATTTTACAACAACAAGATATTCGTTGCTTATTAATTTTTACATACCACGGTTTACATTTTTCAAAAGACCTTTGACATATTTTAATATTACCAAGTAACACTAAATCACCACAAAAATTCCTATTAAATTAAGTTTGTGTTGTATCTAAAAGGTGTTTTGGGTGAGGATCGAGAACTTTGGACCCCACCCTTAATTTTAAAACATATCTAGCATTAGATGGAACCCTAGTATTATCATGCTAATATTTTTCGATCAAAGATTTAATTTCAACATTCAATTTCATATAAGACCTCGAGATTCGACCACTAAAACTCCAACATTGGTTGATAGGATCATTTTCTATACGTTCTCTTATTTTTTCCGCTCTTAGCAATGTTTTAGGATGTATTTTTAAAACTTCACTAATATTTCTTACCATTCTTTTATTCAAAGTTGTTTTATTAACTATAGCAGTTGTTACAGCTCTTCTTGCTACGTTTTATCTTTAGATCGACTATTTTTCCCAATAGATTGAATGGCACTAGCAATAGTAGACATAACATGTTTTAATGATTGATCTTTTCTTTTTGGTTTAACAAAAAAGCCTAACCTTTTCATTATTTTCCTCATTTTTTGCATTCTCATTAATTGCATTATTAATTGACATTGAATTGCAATTTTTTACAATAAAAGAAATTGTTGTATATTTTATTCGCATGTGTTCTTATTTGCCTCCAAGAAATTTGACCAGGAAGATTATCGAAAACACCACTTTCAATTTTTAAAAAATTATTTTCATTAAATTCAACATAACATTCTAGATTTTCATCTTCATCTTCATTTTCATCTTCATTTTCAACTTCAAAATGATTTACATTTTCATCAACAAAACGGTTTTCATTTTCATTTACATCAACAAAACGGTTTTCGTTTTCGTTTTCAACAAAAGGATCATTCTCATTTTAATTTTCAACAAATTCTATAAAAGTTTCATCTCTCTGAATATTATCAATGTCAACATCGTTAAGTCTAGCATCTTGTAAAACTTCTACATACGAATTTACCATTTCACTAATAGGTCGATTTGAAGACGTACGTGGATTTGTGCATATTGAAACATTCTCCATAGCATTGAAAGAGGGATTTGAAGACATAGTAGGACTTGCTTGAATAATCATATTCTTTGCCAAATTAACTTCTTGCAAATTTTCTTCATTTACAACCATGGTCTCCTCAATGTTTTCATCTTCAATAGTTGTGGAATTGGATGCTCCCGCATCATTCATTGATTTAATTCACATTATTCTTTCTCTTTGTCTTTGTATCTCCATCTCTTTTTTTGCTTCAATTTCTTCAGGAGTCAATGTCTTCCTCTTATTATGAGCTTTATCTCCCATGATTATAAAATTCTCAAGCACAAATGAATGTCAATAATGAAACTCTTCAAAGAGTTCAATCCAAATTGGAAGTTGAAAACCTATAAGGAAAAAATTATTCCTCTTGTGTTCCTCAAAACAAGTAGAACACTAGCACAATTCCACTTTAAAAATTGTTTTCTTCATGCCTCCTTTGAAAAAATCAATCCATAATGCAAGTTGAAGACCTTTTGTTCCTCCAAACAAGTACAAAACTAACACAATTCCACTTCAAAAAAGGTTTAGATGATGCCTCCTTTAAAAAAATTAATCAAAAATCCTAGTCACCACCTGTAAAGATAATACTTGATGAAAAATAAGCCAATTTTATTGCTCTCAGTCGTAGATGTGAACTTGCAGACTTCATGGTAAATTTTGACAGTAAATTTAAATAAAACGGTTAAAAAGGAATGGGATCCCATTTTGTAATCGGGATCTCGTTTGCAATTTTAAATGTGGGGACTATTGAAAAAGGAACGGGATCCTGTTTCTTGTTTCCCTGTCAACGGTTGGGACATTAAATATTAGGAACGAGATCCCACTTTATAAAACGGGATCTCGTTTCTTACAAAACAGGATCCCATTTTTTAAAATTTGAATTTTGATTTGCTTTGTGGTCGAGTTTTTGCCTTGTATTTTGGTTCGGGAAAAGCATTAGGAATATGAACCTAGGCATTCAACCTAGTTTGACCTGCAAGTTGAAGGTCCTAGCAATGTCAGAGAAAAATACCGAGTTTAGACATATGGCTGACGACTTTTTTTGTAGAATTTTTTGACAAAATTAAAACCCATTTTAGATGAGACAATGCAGATTCCAAATATGTAATTTATTTTACAATTGGATTATTTTTTCTATTTTTCAATTAATTTATGATGAAACTGGTCCATAAACTTTAAATATCAGGGTTTTTTACTATTTTAATAACTTTTGATCAACATAACATTTTGACGAACGGATTGCACGAGAACAAACTTTAGACAATTCTTTTCAATTTTAAAAAAAAAATTAAAAAAACGATAAGTTTAGGTAATCTTATAGCGTGTCATACACGACGATTTTTCAGAATGACAAATATGCCTAATAAAAATTTAACAAAAAAAAAAAATTAATAAAAAAAGACAAACAAATATTGAGAACAAGCTTCAGTGAGTCACAAATGTTTTCCCAAAAAGATTTAGAAAAATACGATAATTCAGGTCAAAATATGGATGTCGTACACGTGCATGGTATGGTAAAAAAAAGTCTTTTAAACAGTGGTTTTTAGAAACGGCTATTGAAATTCAGTTTGTACAATCTGGGTATTGAAATAAATTACATATTTGGAAACTAGACTATGAGTAATACATTTTATAATTAGCGACTTTTTGAAGATTCCATCTCTAAATGCTTCAAATTTTAAGGTCAACTGTGTCGAATTCTTAAAATCAGGGAAAACACTTCCACTTTTTGGCCAAAAAGTGGACTCAACTTCTTGCCAACACCCTGGTGTTCTTGTGTGTGTTAATACTGGCGGCATTTATATCATTAATTTGTATACATGTGATTGATTCATATAGAATGCGTATTGAGTCTAGTTCATTTTATGGTTGAATATTATGTGTGTTATTGAGTTTTATTTGTAATACTTTCCATGGCGCATACATAGGGTTATTTTTTATTAAATTTGTATGGTGTTCTATCATGAATTAGGCTTTGACATGTATGCAATTTAATTGTATACACATCCTTGTTTACATGTAATTTACGTTAAGTTGACATAACATTCATGAATTGAATATTTATGGTGTATTAGTATTGGAGTTCTTGTGTGCATTAGTATTGGTAACATTTATTTCATTGTTATATGCATGTGATTATTTCATATTGAATGTATATTAGTCTAGTTCGTATCAAGGTTGAATGTTATGTATGCTATTTTGAGTTTTGTGCTTAAATACTCTCCATGGTGCATAATGTATAGGGTTAAATTTTATTAAATTTTCATGAAATTCCTTGTGTGCTAATATGAATTAAGCTTTGGAATATATATAATTTACTTCTATACACATCCTTTTTCATATTATGGAATTTATGCTATGATTACATAACATGTGTGAATTGAATTTGTATGGTGTACCTCATGTTCTTGTGTGTTAGGATTGAATGATTTTTAATCATTGAGTTATATGTAATTGATTTGTATTCCATGTACATGAGTAATTCATATTAAGGTTGTAGTGTGTCCCAATGTGTATACATGCATAAGGCTTTCATGTTCTAGTGTTGTACCAAGTGTAAATAAAATATGTATGTTATGTATGCCATTGTGTTTTTGAGCATAATAATCTCCATGGCACTGTGAGGTCCACCTCTCTGATACATTTATTGCTTAGACTATTTTGAGTTTTAGTATTATTGACTATGTTTGGTGATACTATTTAGGACATGATATTTTAGACAATTGATTTTTTATGATGGTTTGATTATGAAGTTTAAACATTTGAATTTTTATGATAATTTGACTATGGGTAGGTTGCATGCTTAGTTAGATTATTGTGATGGTTGACCAAATTTTATGCTAGTTATTGTGGTCATTCAATTTGGTTTTGAAATGATGAACAAAGGAAATATGTGATATGAATGAACCACATTGCAGTTTGAAATTAAGGTAAATGAATTGGAGATGATATTTGATTAGTGATTTTTCCAATTATGATATGAGATATATATATGCTATGTAAAATTCTGAAACTTGAGTATATGAAATGGTGATTCAATTATTTTGATATATGATTTATTTGAATGAAAACTTATGTATATGAAATGGTAATTCAATTGTTTTGAAATATGATTTATTGGATGGAATAATGTGTGCATTGAGTGTGCAGGTACACTTTCCATGGCCAATGGAAATTGGAGGTACTTTTGAGAACCCTGAGTAATTAACCAGTGAAACTAATCTATAGTCCATATGAAAGGACTATAGTTCCATTTTGTAATGTATTTTATTCGTAATATTGTTTGTGAATGTTTGTAAGTGATTTTTATTTCCATGTCAATCCACCTAGATGGTGAGTTGTCCATCCAGGTGGACAAACTCGGATTTGAACTTTAAGGCACTTTTTGGGGGTTGAAAAATTATATTTTAAAAGTATTTTTATGGGTTTAAGGTCCCTAAATCAAGTACCTATGGGTTAGGTACTTTTTTAGCTCAAAATTTTAAGTCAATTCCATGATTGGACACTTTTTTTGAAGCCTTAAAAAGGTTTGACGAAATTAAGGTTTTGAGAAGTGGGATGGGGACTAGTCCCTTTCCATTCCCACTTCCCTATGTGTCTTGGAAGTTTCCCAAGTTCTCACACATGTGAGAGAACACATGGGTGAATGTGCTTGGGAGAGGGAATAGGTGGGTGGCAAGTGTCACTTCCCCATTCAAAGGAATTCAAACTTGAATTCCTATAAAGAAAACCATGAACAAGGGTTTTGGGGGTTCTCTTTTGCATTCTTTATTTTGGAGTTGTAATTTTGGCTTGGGAGCTCTTGGATTTGGTTTGGGGGATTGGAGAGAAAGCTTGGAGGAGGATTTGTGTTCTTTCTCATCACTTACTTTCAAAGCTTGGATTGAGGTAGGATTTCCACATCTTTTTATTCTTGTGTTTTTAAATTTGTAAGCGATGTACACGTATTTGTGTAATTTGGAAATGTTTCTTTTAAATTTTGTTTGTGGGGAAAGGGTTGTAATGGGATAAGCTCACCCAAATTTGGGAAGAGCATCCCAAGTTGGGGATGGTTGGAGTAGGAACCTCCATGGGGACATGGTATTCCTCTTTATAATGGAGAGGTAAAAGAAAGGGTATGAGTACCCATATGTTTTGTGAAATGTGAAGGGTGGCTTGGGTGGATAAAAAAATGTGAAGGGAGGGTTGCTAATGAAAGATTGAGACCTTGTGATGGTTGGTTATGGTGTATATTTATTGAGTCCCCAAAATGGAGTGCGTAGTCCACCCTCCATTCCCCATTTTGAGTTCATAATGAACTCTTTATTATGTGAAAATTTCCCTTGGGAGGGTGTGAAAATTTTATGTGTATTTTGTGTGTTAAATGTTATTTGGTTTGCATGATTGTGCCCGGTTCCCATGTTGCCTCCTAGCTCGGGGGTGGTTGGTTTTCCAACCAAAGGTTGGGAGGTGATCTCCCCATTGGCCTCTAGAGAGAATTTTGTGTGTATTTTGCAAATTTGAAAGAAGCTAAACAATTTTGGAATAGCTATGTTCTAGTGAATAAAGGTGATGTAATATGTCAAAGAAATCTGCCCTTTGGGATTTAATGTTATGGTCCTTGAAAGACTGTTGCAAAGAGCTTGGGATAATCTGTTGCAAGTATATAACTATTGTATGAAGTAGTCCCTTAAAAGAACAAAACTGGTACCTTGTATAGTGTGTATAGATGAGTTACAAGAGTAGGTGTTGCAAAAATAGAAGAAAGAAAAGTATATGTTGTAGAGGAAAATGGAACTTGTATACTTGTTTGTAAAGTTAGTTTTATATCTTGCTGGAAAGAGTGTGTAGACCTGTTTCATAAAGCTATGAACTTACTCTTCATTTATTTATTTTAGTATAATCTACCCAAAATTTTATAGGAAATGTGACTGTGCAATGCACTCTGAAATCACTCTTGTATTCTGAAGCATTCTGTCTTAAGACAAAATAAACCTGTCAATTTCCTTTCATATTATCAGTGATTAGCATTATATCATTGTAGAACAGAAATACTTTTGGGCTCAGAATTATACAAATATAGAAGCTAATGAAAGGATATTATGTTACAGTATGACCTCTGAGGATAGAAGAAAAAATAAATAGAAGTTTTCTTTTGCCACTGGAATAAATTGATAAATAGGTATGTGGTTGGTTGTGTATAGATGCTATATTTGTAACACTGGTTCTAGTAGCTAGAAAAATACAAATATTCGAAATATGCTCATTTGGGAAATCATAAGGAACTAAAATCATAGCAGAATTTAGTTATTTGTAGTAATGCTCCTCTAAATTGACTTTGTAAATACACTAGTTGAAGGCAGATGAGTCTAGTTCGGGAAATATGGGAAATAAATACACAGAGAGCATAATGTAAATAAGATGTATATATATATATTATAAAATATGTATTTGTGTATTTGAATAGATAGAAATAATGTATACTATCATGATAAATGAAGGTATGTACAGAGCATTCTACTTCTCTGTGTCCAATCAAATTATCTTACACCACTCAACTCTAAGACCTCGAATCCCTATTGTGTAGAGTAGACGAGTATAGTTTGGGGTGACTCCCACAGAGTGGAAGACCTCCTTGTTAGTGGTCATATCCCAGTCTGCATCGATGCACTGAGGGTAACCCCTCTAATAAACCTGTTGTAATGTACAGAAAACATAAGTTGTAGGTGAAGTGAAAACCAGTTAAAACAAAAAATGAATAAATAAATATATAAATCTGAACAAGAAAGGAAAAAAGAAGAAGATGAAAATGCATACTCCCCAACGCATTCCTCTTTGCCGTAGTTCACTGCTCAGTCTATGTGCTTACATGGGCAGTGAAACAAAAATAAATTAAAAAAACGAAGTGATACATACGTAGATAACTCACCCTCAAGCAAAAGGCCCATTCTGGTCCATCGTCGCCTATGTCCACACCTGCAGGAAAAATATTGGCGAGGTTTCCATACCAGTCTTTGCTCATTTTTCTTCTACCTCATTATGTTCTCTGTAGCTATAGATGTTAAGAATGAAAGAGCCAAAGATAAGCTTAATAATGCATTTAGGGTTGTGTCCATTTTCAAAATGGACTTGGAACGATATAAATTGGGTTAATAAAATCCTCCCTCATTGCCTTTCCACTGGAGACAAATTTGTACCCACGCCAAGTCAAATGTCTACGCTTCAAAAAAAAATAAAAAATAGAAGAAGTAAATATTGTGCCCCTAATGATAGGGCAGTTGTTAGATGGGAGAGCAAACGAAAATAAATATATTTATATTGATTCACTTACCCCATTCGATGCCCATGTCGTAAAAAAAATAAATTAATAAATAAATTTGGAAATGATTTGGTTTTAGAAATACGTGCTTAACCTATCTCAGAATAGTGGCCCTGTACGTGGAAGAAAGAAAATAATGGGAGGAGAAACAAAGCTATTTAATTCATGCCATAAAAATACGCAAGGAGATAAAGTCATGCCTTAAGATAACATATAAAGGAAAAAAACAAAATAAAAGAACTTTAAATAACATTAGGCATGTATGGCTCCAAAAGGAAACATTTAAGTAAATCTAAAAAGAATGAAAAGTAAAATTTAAAAGGAGGGTAAGGTAGCTTATTAACTTTAAATGAAAAGAAATTAAAAATATATATATTAATAGTAGTCTTTAGAAAGTAAGGAGGGGTTTTCCCTTAATTAATGATTTTTATTCTTTTAATTTTCTTTTAAGTAAATAAATTATATATATGTATAGGTAAATATATACATGTATAATATTAAATATTTACATAATTATTCACATTTAAAAATGGTAATAATAATAAATTAAAGAAGAGATGAATAGATAATCAAATAAATAAATATCATATATATAGATAAGAGATATTTCATTTTGGAAATATTCATTTATTAATATTAAGAGTAACAATATATTAACATTAGCATTGAATAGGAATGTTGGCATTAATATTAATGGACAAGATTAATATAAATGATCAAAGGGGAGAAAAATATATACAAATTTACAAAAAAAAAATTAGGTACTAATAACATTAGTATCCTTCTTACCTACTAGTTATTGTATCTCATTGCTTCTTTGAACAAAGGATAATACGTTAACATTAGGATGGTTGATAACTTCTTGTACTAAGGAAAACCTATTGTAATGTGATCCTAATTGGATAGCACTGATGGGTAATTCCAAAGACAATCTTAATCCCAATATAGATACTCCTTTTGGTAAATGTGTAACCAAATATAACTTCGTCAATAGAATTATCTTTCATCAATTTTTGGGAGCACACAATGGGATCCACACACTTGTCTTAGTACTCATCCACCCTCGCTCTTTGATGGCATGTCATTGATGACAATGCTCAAGCATTATCATTCGATGTGTATAGTTATTCATCATGTGAAACATAGTCAAGCGATCGTATCGAGTGATAAGTGGCAATTACTTAAAAAAAAATTGTTAGTTGTGTTTTTGCCCTAGTGTAAATTTTGGGCATTACGGGCACATACATAACACTAATGTTTATAAAAAAAATAGTTTGCTTGGTTTGCTAATTTGAGCCAAGCTTTGACATGTATGTAATTCTCTTGTATATGCATCCTTATTTATATTGATTAGTGCTTATCTGCAATTAGTATTGGTGGCATTTAATTCATTAAGTCAATATACATGTGATTGATTCATGTGGAATATAAATTGGTCTAATTCATATTATGGTTTAATTTTATGAATGCAATTGAGTTTTATGCATAATAATCCCCAAAGCATGTACATAGGGCTAATTTTATTAAAAATTATTGTGTACTTGTGCCAATGTGAATTGGATTTGACATTTATGTGTAGTTTAGGAAATTATATACCTTTACAATCTCATACTATGTTTGGGTCCCTTATTTAAGCTTCTAATTTTCCAAATTATGCATTACAAAGCCTTATTCTCACCTTTTTCCAAAAGGGGAACCGACATTAAATAAATGCATTTAATAATTAAAATGTAATGGATTATGTCTATCCTAGAAATATATGCCAAGACTCATTTTCCCATGGGTGAATGGGTCCCCTTTATGGGCCAAGACCCAATTTAAAATATGTTTTTGGTGGGTATTTTAATGATCAAAATCTAACTTGTACAAATGTCAACTTTTAGAATCTAATTTTCAAGAAATTAGATAAACATATATAAATACATAGTCATTTTATCATTTGAAATATAACACACACCTCCTAACTTTCAAGAGAATATTATTACCAAGATTAGCATTATAAGTCATTTGTAGCACATAAAATTAAGGTTTCCATTCATCAAACTCCCAAATTTCACCTCTACCACCTTGAACTCAAGTTTGGAGGGTGTTTATATACATTTCCAATCCATTACAACTGTTTTTCACCCATTCTTGATTAGTTTTCTCAATAAAACACCTAAATGACACTTTTTGATAACGTTTCTTGACAACTTTTTAGCAACTTTAAGAACTTTTAACCAAAAGACCCTAAACACACCAAAATGCAACTTTTAACAAAAAGACCCTAAACACACCAAAATGGATCCAAATGGTCATGTATGACCTTATTTGACTTCCAAAAACACCCTATGAACCTAAAACCAAGACATAACAACAATTCTTTCTATGGGGCTCTTGATGCCCTTGCATCATACTCCCTAGAGAGAAAAGATTCAAGTCCACTTGAATAGAGGTCTGCAATGTCTTCCATCTTGGACTCCTATAATCTGTGAAGTTATCTTCCATGTTGCCATGCACTTCTTTCAAAATTCCTAATACCGGTTTCATTTTTACCTTTAGTCTCCCTAATGCTTTGCAATGACCCTTACTTATCTTCCATGTGGCATACAAATTAGAATTCATTTCCAAAAGTTACTCTCCCTTTGACCTTTCTAGATTATCTATATCTCTAACCTTTTCTAGCAACATGGCTGCAACAACTAGGATATTATCATCTAATTGTGCAATTGAAGTATCAAAATCAGATTTCTTGTGTGCTTTATCTTGAAAACAGGTCTATGTTGCCTCAAATAAACCCTCTAGGCAGTAGATTTCATCTTGGTCATGCAAATCTAAATATGTACTAGTTAGGTGAATGCATGACTCTTGTAATGGATTTTTTTCTTTTCTTCCCTATAAACCTGTATATCTACATTCTCTTTTTCATATACATGATCAAAAATAAGATTTGTACTTCCATTTACCTGTTCAATGGTTTGTTGCATGGATAATATTTCTTCTCTATCTTCATTGCTTGTGAGCTCCTTCTTTGTGTATGTTGCATGTACTTCTTTTGTAGCATTCTCCAAGTCTTCATGAAACTATACTTCACCTTTCATTTTCAAAGTAGTCATCCTTTGCTTTCTTCTTTTCTAATTAATCTTCTTTATGGGTCACTTCACCTTCTTTCTCATTGGCCAATGCCAAACATTTTCTTGATATGATTTCAAAAGACACTATTGTAATACAAGATTAATATGTTTTTCAAATTCTTCCATTTTCCTATCAAACTCTGCAACTAGGCTTACCCTAATGTCTTTTATCTTGTCCTTCTTTCTTATCTTGCTATTGCATCTTCTTGTCTTTGTGATACCTCACCTAGGTTTTCTTTCCTTTTCCTCACTACCTAGTCTTTTGGCATCGAGGTTATTCATTTCAACCTGCCAAAAATAATACACAAACTTCCAAAAATTCCCTTGCCCAGATCTTGGGCTTTGATTCCAATTTGATGCAGAGGAAGGACAACAAAGCACATTCAATGGTTGATTCTTCAAAACATTGATAGGACAACACTAGGTCCCTTATTCTTTACTAGTCACTACCCCTAGGCCCACAACACCTTCTTGGACAAAAATGACATATGACAACCAAAAAAAATTTGCATTTCATAAGGGCTATGCATACAAAGACAAAACCATGTATAGCTTGCAAGGATACAACATAGTTTGATTGTAACATTCCACACTTGACCACATTTGACAACTTAAAAAGTTGTCCCCCTTGAGGTTAAGACACCACACACACAACCCAATGTGAAATTAGTGTGTAACAAGTCTCCAAGACCATATAAAATCCTCCAAAACCATTCAAACCAACATGAAATAAACCCTTGAGATGTTGTTAATGAACATACCCTCGCTGCCCTCTATTTGCATGTTCCACTATGAAATGAAAGGAACAATCATTGATGACTTTCAAAAATAAAATAATGAAGCCAATAGCTTTGGTAGGATTGAGGATAATATAATTATAGACTTTTCTTTTAATTTTCATCAAGATCCAACAATGGAAAAGAAATTTATGGCATTTTTTTCAAAACTTGGAACCTAGTTAGGGTTCAGACCCGTCCTCACAAAAATAGCCATAAATTATTCAAATCTCCATCAAAATGATCCCAAAAAATTAATTGTAAACTAGAAACAAATAAATTTCCAT
Source organism: Sequoiadendron giganteum (assembly GCA_007115665.2). Lineage (NCBI taxonomy): Eukaryota > Viridiplantae > Streptophyta > Pinopsida > Cupressales > Cupressaceae > Sequoiadendron > Sequoiadendron giganteum. The sequence goes on along the minus strand of CM021104.1, from coordinate 498,652,024 downwards.
CCATAAATTATATTCCTTGATATGAGGTCGTACCAAGCCGTACTTGATGCACAACTTCAGCTTGAAAAATAATGTAAGACTCAGAAAATGCACACAAAATTGAGGTTTTTAATCACCAAACTTCCAAATTTAACCTCTCCCACTTTGAAATCGAGTTTGGAGGGTGTTTATATACATTTCCAATCCATTACAACTTTTTTCACCCATTCTTGATTAGGTTTCTCAATAAAACACCTAAATGACACGTTTTGACAATGTTGCTTGACAACATTTTAACAACTTTTATAACTTTTAAGAAAAAGACCCTAAAAACACTAAAATGGATCCAAATGATCCCAAATGGTCATGTATGACCTTATTTTACTTCCAAAAACACCCTCTCAACCTAAAACCAAGACATAACAACCATTCTTGCTATGGGGCTCCTGATGCCCCTATATCAGTCATCATTCTTTGGTCCCTGAATTTTAAATGAATCAATTATCATATTTTAGATCTGAAACTTGCATCAAAATGTATTCAAAAATATTTTAAATTATTTCATACTTACAATTCACATCACATTAGAATACATAAAAAATTTTGAAAAATCATTTATTGTTTCAACTATTTGCAAGTATAATCAAGATCTTTAAGAAGTTTAGTTCATAGTCAAACTTTGATTTCTCAGAATCCCTAAGTAGGACTTATTCACCTCTGGGCGACCCTGTCTTTCTTTTCTTGGTTAAAAAAACTTTTTCTAAGACCTTTGTTACTGTGTTGGTTGTTTGTTCCTAGTTGTTTTCTCCTATTTTTGGGTTTTTGTTGTCTTTATTTAGCATATTAGTGTTCATATTGGGTTCACTCTTGGTGTGGTAAAACTTACATGATTTTTACAACCTAGTGTCCTATTTCCAATACTCTACTAAGACATAGTTCGAGACTCATGACATCTCACATTGGTACATCCATTGTGGATCTTTGTTTTTCTAAGTCTTTCACATAAAGTGTTGACAATACTCAACCCATGTTGGACTCCATCCCTAATGCCACATTTCTCATGACCACCTTGCCATCAACTACTGTCACTGATGTTGAAACCATGGTTGCCCATATTTCGGTCATATAAAATTGGATAAAGCTTTAGAATAAATTCAAGACTATGAGTACAAAATATATTGTCAGAATTTTAATTTTTGTCATAGATAACATGAGTAAAATTATTGATAATGACCAAGGGTTATAGGTTGTGTGTAGCCTAGCTCATATTATTGATGATCATGTTTCAACAATGGCTAGTTATGCTCAAGCTTTGGGATATACTCAAAGCCAAGGAGGGAATCAAATTCCTCCCCTAAAACTATAACCTCTATTCCTACATATGCAAATCCAACTTCTACCACAAAGATGCAACCAAACAACAATATATATCCAACCTTGGGTATTTCTACTGGGAATCCTTTTAGTTTTGTGAACTCAAACATTGAATATCTCTAAATCCATCACCTCTCACATACTTGCAATATAATTGTCCACTTAACACATATACACCTCTAGCATATTGAACTCCATCCCAAAACACAACTAATGATTTTGTCATAAACCTACTTTTGCAAAATGTCGCATCCCTTCAAAAGAAAATAACAACATTGAACCAGAACCAAAATGGACAACCTTCACAATATGTCAAAAGAAACCCATTGTCATTGGAGATATTGAAAACACAAGTGTCATAAGGCATAGAGGTAGCTCGCTTTGAGAAATAATTTGGTAAAGGAGACCCTAGTAACCATGTATCAACATATACAACCTTATTTAGTGACTTAATTTTTGAAGATAAACTCTTGTCTAAACTCTTTCCTAGGTCCTTGAAAGACACATCCTTGGAATGGTTTTTTTCATTACCGAATAATTTAATTTTCTCGTTCAATGAGCTTATTGATACCTTTCTTTACCATTTATAAGTGCACATTGGTCCTAAGATGGCTCTATCTTACCTAATAAGGTGTAAGCATCAACAAGGAGAAAAATTCAGATTTTATAACACGTTATCAATTACTTTGCTCACAAATCAATATTAACCTCCCCGATGTGGATCTTCAACAAATGTTCATTGAAAAATTACAAAAGAAAATAAGAGATAAGGTTGGGATGATGATGTTTCCATCCTTTACACATTTTTGTGTGGCTCTTCATAATCATTAAAATTCAATTAGTCAATATGAAGAGAAAGCTTCCTCGAATTATGCTGAAAAATCAGAATCTGTATCTCACAATAACTTTCAATCATTCAAGAATAAAAACAAGGGTTTTATTAACATAAATTCACCTCAATGAATCATCTATTTGTAGCATCAAATTTCTGTTATAAAGACAACCCCATACCAATTTCAAGCTAAGGGCATCAAATTCACCCCACTCCTCGATTCCCTATATTTGATTATGATGCAATTCTTGAAAAAGAATTTAATAAATCCACCTCTAGTTATAACTACTGAGACAACCAAGCCTTTACCTCCAAACCATAACCAAAATTTCATTTTTCATTATCATCAACAAGTTGGACATGATATAATAATGATGCATGTGTCTTAAACATCATGTACAAGATATCATTGATTCCAATCACATCCAATTGGGCGGTGTTAATAATCAATGGAATAAAGTCTATTGCCCCTCCTAACCAAAATTTACAAATCTTCACAAACCTAATGCCAAATCATTCAATCACCTTTGTAAAAGCTAGTGAAAATAAGGATGATGTGATGAATGTTGATCAAATAGAAGGCATGATTGATGATGATAAGAGTGATAATAAAGATGATCCTCTACAAGGCATGATTGGTCTCATTGATGTTCAACCTCGTAAGGGCCAAATCACTTGTCACCTAACATTTCATTTACTAAGGATGATGCACTTAGAAATTTTCTTGATGGTCCTCTCTACATTATTGGTCATATCAAGTACATACCTACACAAGGAATACTTATTGATCCCACATGTACAGAGAATTTCATCAATGAGGAATTATTGTTTGTGAAAGAGATTTACCAAGATACTTATGAACAACTAAAATAATTGATTAAAAAACATAATGGTTTTTCTTGCCCTATGATAGGTTCAATCTCTTCCATCAAAACATTGACTTAAATAATTAGTTGTGTCATTCTCCATCATCCTGATATCAAACCAATTTCATGTAAGCTAGGCTACTCATGGTTACACTCCATGAATGTGTGGATGCTAAAATCTGCAAACGAAATCATCTCAAACAGTTTCATGTTGTTAGCCCGAAAGTTAGTTTAAAACAACAAATTTAACATCCCTATGAGATACTTAATCATGTCTAAATATGCAACTAATGAGCATAAAAACAGGTTAAACAGAAGCATATAAAAACACGATTAAACCTTCATCCCATAGTGGATTGGTGCCACCATTTTTGTGTAGTAAGCAACCCTTTCCCAATCCTGATGTAAGCTTGATGATTGTTGATCCACTTTGTTGATGAGGAATGAGATGAATTTGAGTATAGTAAGTTTACTCAAAATGGTGGATGTTTGAATGAGAGGAAGAGTCTCTCATTTATAGATTCTCAAATTGGAAGAATGAGGTATTTGGATGAATGTGGGATCATTCAACACCCAATGGCCAAGTGCCACTTGCCAAGATGTGAATGGTTGAGGAATGAACACATTTTGGTCAATGTGCATGATAAATGCCCTTGGATTCAAATTCAAATTTTGAATGTGACATGTGAGAGGGAAAGAGAAATGAAGTTAATGCCACTTGGTTCAATGCACAAGGACATGTAAGAGGAATGAATGCCTTGTTGGAAGGACCAAGTCCACCTGACCTTTTTAAATTCAAATTGAGGGAATATTCCCTTTTGATGCTTTGTGAGGGAAAATAGAAGAATTAATAAAACAAAGTAATTGATTTATTGTGCAAGTTGCATTCTCTAGAGAATTTTAGTGATAGGGATTAACTTAATCAAGGATTTGATTAATTTAATGAGGAATTAGGAGATGTGACAATTTAGACTTAAATTTATGAATTGATTTAAATCAAATTGAGAGGAAATGATTTAATTTATTTAACTAAAGGGAATAATGTTAGATTAAATTAAATAAGGTTTAATTTATTTAATTTAATAAGAGGACTTTAGAGAATTTAATCAAATAAAATGATTTATTTAATTAAACAGAAATGTAAGGTTAATTAAATTAAATTGATTAATTTAATCAAAGGGGGTGATAGACTTAATCAGATGAATAATGATTAAGTGACATAAAGAAATGATGTTAGTAATCAGGATCAAGTGTGTTAAACCGGAAATGTACATTTTCCATGTCTACATTTTGCCCGTCTTTGAAGCAATGTACTTGTTGCATTGATTCAAAGAATAATCCGCTATGATCAAAGTTCAAAATTTCTTGATTTTTTCAGATGCCCCACTGTTGCCCCAGCGAGAAGGATTACGCTGGTATACTAAAATCTGCAAACGAAATCATCTCAAACAGTTTCATGTTGTTAGCACAAAAGTTAGTTTAAAATAGCAAATTTAACATCCCTATGAGATACTTAATCATGTCTAAATATGCAACTAATGAGCATAAAAACAGGTTAAACAGAAGCATATAAAAACACGATTAAATCTTCATCCCATAGTGGATTGGTGCCACCATTGTTGTGTAGTAAGCAACCCTTTCCCAATCCTGTTGTAAGCTTGATGATTGTTGATCCACTTTGTTGATGAGGAACGAGATGAATTTGAGTATAGTAAGTTTACTCAAAATGGTGGATGTTTGAATGAGAGGAAGAGTCTCTCATTTATAGATTCTCAAATTGGAAGAATGAGGTATTTGGATGAATGTGGGATCATTCAACACCCAATGGCCAAGTGCCACTTGTCAAGATGTGAATGGTTGAGGAATGAACACATTTTGGTCAATGTGCATGATAAATGCCCTTGGATTCAAATTCAAATTTTGAATGTGACATGTGAGAGGGAAAGAGAAATGAAGTTAATGCCACTTGGCTCAATGCACAAGGACATGTAAGAGTAATGAATGCCTTGTTGGAAGGACCAAGTCCACTTGACCTTTTTAAATTCAAATTAAGGGATATTCCCTTTTGATGCTTTGTAAGGGAAAATAGAAGAATTAATAAATCAAAGTAATTGATTTATTGTGCAAGTTGCATTCTCTAGAGAATTTTAGTGATAGGGATTAACTTAATCAAGGATTTGATTAATTTAATGAGGAATTAGGAGATGTGACAATTTAGACTTAAATTTATGAATTTATTTAAATCAAATTGAGAGGAAATGATTTAATTAAATAAATGATTTGATTTATTTAACTAAAGGGAATAATGTTAGATTAAATTAAATAAGGTTTAATTTATTTAATTTAATAAGAGGACTTTAGAGAATTTAATCAAATAAAATGATTTATTTAATTAAACAGAAATGTAAGGTTAATTAAATTAAATTGATTAATTTAATCAAAGGGGGTGATAGACTTAATTAGATGAATAATGATTAAGTGATAGAAAGAAATGATGTTAGTAATCTGGATCAAGTGTGTTAAACCGGAAATGTACATTTCCATATCTACAGAATGTCATCTCATTGGTTATTCACAAGTGCATAAAGTTTCTTGTGGGGAATGAGATATTTATAGTGAATCACAATGGATTCAATCCTGTCTTCTTGTGGGAATTTTGCATTGGATTTATTTTTTCCTAGACCTATGGAACCTATAAAGCCTTGTGAATATTTCTTTGTCAAGTCCTATCAAATGTTTAAGGTAAAGTGCATAGTAGAATGATCCCTTAGCAATATTCCCGAGTCCATGGTTGTTCCTTCTCCCCAACTTACCATTGATTAACCTATGATTGATCCAAAATCCCTTCCAAGTAACAGAGATAAATTCACCACAATTCCTCCAACCAACTCATACAACAGACCAAGAGACACTAAGATGATCCCTTTTGTACCTCCCAAGACAAAAAGAAGTCTATAAACCTAAAGAGACAATGATTTAACAACCCACAATAGTTCCTTCAATTCCTACCTTAAGGGAAGAAAAGAACCCAATGGTTGATAAGCCTGCTCCTATACCATCACAACTTAAAAATCGTGCTTGAAGAAACTGAAATGCTAAAGAGCATAGGCATAGACTTTGTGCTATTGCTCGCTGATTGGAAGAAATGAACAAACCGACATCATCCACACCTATGAAAACAACTCAAGAAGAAATCCAACTTCCATCAAAATAAGATATTACATCAAAACAAGAGGCAAACAAGAGAATTAAAAAGCAATAATCATAAAACTTCCTATTGTGATCAATTTGGATGATGATGATGAGATTGATAAAATTAATGAAGAATTAAAAAATGAGTTCAATTTTTTATTTTCCACTTCTATGAATCCAAATGGGGGCAACTGTGATGATCCTTCTCACCGGAGTGACCCGCCACATGTTGAACCTGGTGATGTTCCTAGCATGACACTTTTTGTAGTCCCTATAGCTAGTTATCTACCTTTCATTTATGATGAGCAAGATTGGGATGTAGATGACCTGCTCTAGGTCAGATTTCATGTGATATACTACTTCATATTTTTATGTTCTTCATCTTTTCTTGCATGCAATTTGATATCTCGTATCATGCTGCTTGGTGTGCCTTTATTTTTGTGAGTTTTCTTTGGATGACCCTTGTTACTCTGTTGGTGCACGGATACACAAGAAACTAATCTACTATAACATTTTTCTATTTGTATCTCAATTCTTTTATATGGCATAAAATTTATCTTTTCTTTGTCTTGTATTTTCCTTTTGGGGATGATGCAAGGCATTGAGTCATTTAGGTATCTTTCATCTTGCCCCAAAAGCATTGTTGTTTTCTCTCTATCTCTCTATGTATCATTCCCCATTTGTTTTCTTTGTTCCATGAGTATTTGAGGGATGCTAATAGTTTTGAGCTCTATTATATCATTATAGAAAATACATATACTAACCTCAAATCCGTGGATCCCTCAATGTATATTTCTATGTTGTTCATGGGATTTTATTCTGGGGTGAACCCCTTCTCATGATGTAGTTTATTTGGAAATGTATCATTCGCATAGGGCTTTCAAAATAATATATTTTGACATTTTGTTGCATGGAATTTATTATTTTCTAATTTAAAGTAATTCCTCACGACATGGTGTTTCATAATTATTTATTTAAACTGGAGACATACATTGAAATTATCAAATTAACATTTTCGGCTTCATTGTGTTCACAAGAAGTTGAACTTAGTGTAGCATTGGCATATCATTGATCATTTTTGTGGCACCTTATCAAAGGTATTAGGGAGTATAGCTTTGGTATGGACTAACAAATGGGTATACACTTGTACCTGGTGTGTCCTTCCCATTTATTTTACCTTTTTATGAGTGCACACCTTGTAGACCTAGTTTGTGTTTCTCATTTTTTCCTTTGGGGCTCACCTAGTGAACAATGGATTTCACTAGCCCTTGTGAGAATATTTTATGGGCATACAACATAGGCTTGCTATTCCATCTTTTTTTTCCTTTTTTTTCATTAGCTTCAATGACAATGAATGTTTGTGTACCTTGTTTTTCTGCTACACATGTGTGTGTTCATTTATGCCTTTGTTTATTTGTCATGAGATCTTAGATCTTGGGGGCTTGATCACTCTCCTTGATCCTTTGTCATCTTATATTTCCAATAGTTGTATAATTGGACCTCCCTTGACATAAATTTCTCTACTTTAGTGTGGGTCTAAGTGAAATTTTATACTCTCCCTAAAGTGTGGGCTAAATATAGTGTAGGAAATTGTATACATTTATAATTTCACACTATATTTAGGTCCTTTAATTAATTAGACTTAATTAAGATTCTAATTTTTCTAAATTATCCATTTGAAAGCCTTATTCTTACCAGTTTTTGAAAGGGGAACCAACATTAAATAAATGTATTTAATAATAAATATTCATGGATTATATGTGTCCTAGAAATATAGGCTAGGATCCATACACCCATGGACGAATGGGTCCCCTTTATGGGCAAGGACCCAATTAAAATATGTTTTTGGCAGTATTTTAATGGTCAAAATTCAAGTTGTAAGTGTTGGCTTTTCAAATCTAATTTTTGGGTAATTAGATAAATACCTACAAATACAGTCATTTTATCATTTGAAATATAACACACCTCCTAAATTTTAAAAGAAAATATTATTTTCAAGAGCATCCAAGAGCAATATTATCAATCATTTATAGCAGCAATCAAGATCCTAACATCATGTCCAAGTTTATGTGTGTTCAAGTTATCTTGTGAAGGCTAACAAGTGTTGTAGGTATTCATACATTCAAGCGTTCAAGGATTCAAGTAAATCAAACAAAAATGATCCAATTCCTTTGAAGAGATGTGTATGGCTTCAGTCCTTTAAGGAAGGCATTGAAGGATGGTGAGTTGCAACAAGTGTTCATTCATCATTTCCTTCATCAAGTTTTTTATCATTGGCATTGCCATTGTGAATGTGAGAACACTATTCAGAGGGTTTGATTGAAGCAAACCCCTATATGGCACAAAACATTTTCCCTCTTTGTGTATGTGAAAATTATAGGGTGAAAAATATTGAAGAGATATTGAAGAGAAATTTTGTATTGTTGCATTTTTTGTCATCATTCTTGTTAAGACACAAAAAATCAGTTGTAGAATTTACTTCTGTCATTGCAACAAGTTTGTAAGTGGAAATAAGTATCTCAAATCTAACACCCAAGGACTATCAAAATTATTTTTAGAAGCCCAATCGAGGACCCATTCACCTAGGGGAGAACTAGTCCTCCTGCACATTCCAAAACCATGTTTTGGTGATGGGTACATGCCCTTTGATATTTCCTAGATATACCTACAAAATGTTGTTATAGTCTATATGTATTTGGGAATCTCCATTCTATATATTAGGTCATATAGTTTATTTATTTTCATTATTTCAAATCATTCCTAATCATCCTAAACCACCCTTAAAGAATCCCACCAACTGGGTGTAATTGAATCACCATTGAGGTTGAAAGTCAATCTCTTGGATTTATGGTTGGTGATTCTGAATGAAAGTTGGAAAGAGGTCCCATATATCTTAGGTTGTTTGTATTGAGGACCTAGGATCCACCCCTCTTTTCCTATTTTTCACTATGCAATTGAATTGTATACATGCAACATTATTTATAAATAATAGTTCTTGTTTGAATTAGTATTGGTGATATTTATATCATTAAGTTGTATATATATGATTGATTGATATGAAATGTAAATTGGTATATTTCATATTATGGTTGAATGTTATGCAAGTGTCATATATTTTTGTGCATAACATTCTCCATGACAGATATATAGGTATATTTTTATTTAAAGTTCTATGGTGTGCCCGGTGTGCTAATATGAACTAGGGTTTTACATGTATGTAATTGACTTATATAGACATCCTTATTATATTGAATTTATGTTATGACTACATCACATGTGTAAATTGAGTTTGTATGGTGTACCTAGTGTTATTGTGTGCATTAGGATTTAATAGTATTTATATTAGCAAGTTATATGGTTGAATTATAATGCATGTGCATAGTGTTACTTTGTAAATTAAAACTATAGGGTGTGTGCACAAATCTGTGACACAAAAAAGATGCCAAAGTAAAAAAACACCAAAATACACCTTTTTGCACACACCAAATTTGGTGCATGCTAAATCATCAAGCCATTTGGCGCATACCAAATTTGGGATGTGCCAAGTTGTTTGACCATTCAACGCAAACCATTTGGTGTGCGCTAAATGAAAAAAGTCAATAAAAACAAAAAATAGGCTTATGTCGTTATTTTCTGCTCAACCCATGCCTTGGTTTGGGGTGTTTCATCTTTGCAACTCACACTCGCCAAATCTCTTCCATTTTTTGCACTCAACTTGATATTATTCATGAGGATGGCACCAAGACATCAAAGAGGTCGAATATTGCGAAGAGGTATGTATTTCTATTGTTTTTATTTTGAAATTGATTTAGAATGTAGATTGAAACAATTTTTTTAATACAAATTTGTTCTATTTCTTAGGGAATGAATCTCCACCTCCAAACATTGAGAATTCACAAGTACCCCCTCATGAAGAGCCTCCCAAAGAAGAACATCCTCAAACCCCTTTGTCCGCATCCTTAAGGAACACAAGAAAATATCCTAAATCAAATTGAAAACAATAAAAGAGACATTGAACAATTAAATGTAAGATTAACCGAGCATGTGCCGAAATTCGCCCTTATAGGAGAGGGATTGCAAAATCGTTGAACTCAATTATATCTCATGTAGGAGAAATGAGTGAGAAAATAAAATTTTGGTTAAATAAGAGGCATGAGTTGAGACAATTTTATGCTAGTGGTTTGTCATATTCAAATGTGAAAAACAAAAAAATAGAAAAGCCGACTTGTGTGCCCTATTTATAGACTCAAGAACCAACACACCTTTATCTCATGCATGTAGGAGGTTCCCCATCCATTGGTGCCACCATGAATTAATTAAAAATAAATTTTGGGTGTGTTGGTGGATGGTATTTGACCAACCTCCATGCAATAACCATGAGGTATCACAATAATTTTAGAGGAAACTCTATTCTTAAGAAACAAATCACTTCAAGGTTATGCAAAAAATATGAGGGCAGAAGTCGACACGCAAAATGTTGTTAGGATTTCGGCATTGATAATGGCTTGTGCTTATCGGCGTTTGGTCAGTAGTGACCCACAAGGATGAACCCACAAATACCTTGGACTTAGTGATTTTAGGACTTTGGTTTTATCTCAGGTTGATGCTAGCAAAAATGGTGAAGGTGGAAGCAATTGAGCAGGAAGTTGCTTATGTTACATGTTACGTCGTTAAAAAAGACTTGAGTGTTTTGGCCTCCTACAAATGTCTTCTCATAAGGGGACTCCACAATGGTTTCAAAGACTTAGAAATTTATAGTTTTAGCTCATGTCAGTGGTGATAAATGAATGGGTGGGTGTCGCTAGCTAGGAAGCCGATGGGATTTCACCGTTGAAAATGGCTCAAGCTTTGCATCTTCTCGCCAATGAAAATTCACATGAAAGAATCTGTAAGGGTTTTGAATTCTAAGCGTTTATCACTTTAAAGCTCTAATAGTTTTGATAATCTTGGGACTCGATCTCAGGAGCAAGGGGAGTGGGCGCCATCAACATTCAAGCCATTAGAAATGATGTTTCGAGGATGGTCATCCGTGGATGAGAACCTATGCCATTTTTATTCTTAAAAATTTCCTAAGGTTTAGGGCTTATTGACTACTAACACACCAGGGATTTGAACTTTGGATGCAACGGTGAGTGAAAATAAAATTCCAAAAGATTTGATATGGTCAGGTTTAATAAAGAAGCCGTTATTGTGATTTTAAAAACAAACCCTAGCAAGTGATTTTAGTAAACTCAAATAGTACAAAGGCGAGAGCGGATTCAGACCCAAACCTGCTACTGCACGAATGGAGGAGGGAGATGAGAGTTTTATTGTTGAATCCACTCATGTGAGCACCTGCTCAAGAGGTTGTCAAATTTGAATGTGCAAAGTGAAAATGACAGGTTGTGACCTCATATTTATAATCCCAAGAGCCATTAATGCAGGCAATAAATGAAAGTATTTTGAAAAACACATGACATACAATCACAAAAAATGAGGCGTAGACGTTGGGGTACGAAAGGCCATGCAAAAAAGTGAGAGTTGGATGTTGTAGGGAATGACATCGTGGAGATGAAATCCCATAAATGGTGATCCACAAGAAGACTCACGTGGATGGCGACAGGAGGGGCAAATTCTGCATGACGAAAACCTACATTAAATTTTTTGCAAACTCCCCAAAACTTCATGAAATGTTATCAATTTGTTAGGAATCACGAGTTTTAACATTTTGAGGATATTTTGATTAATTTGGTTCAAAAGTAGGGGCACAAAAAAATGAGGCAAACACAAACCAACCTAGCAAAATGCAAAAAAAAGAGGGGGTCCCTGATCCAAGCAGGGAATGTGTGCAAAAGGCAGAACAAGGTTGTATTATATGCTCAATATCTATGTGTGCATAAAATTTTATGTTGGTGTGCTAAGAATGCCTATGTGCATTATTAGTATTGGTTGCATATATTTAATTAATTTGTATACATGTTATTGATTTATATGATGTATAAATTGATCTAGTTTATACTATAATTGGATGTTATGTATGTCTTTGAGTTTTACACATAATAGTCTCCATGGCTCATACATATTGATATTTTTATTAAATGTATATAGTGATTTTGGTGTGCTAAGGTGAATTAGGCTTTGAAATGTATTCACTTGGATTGTATAAACATCATTTATAATAAATCTTATTACAATTACATCACATGTGTGAATTGAATTTTTATGACATATCTTATGTGAATATTAGGATTGATTAGTATTTATATCACTGAGTTTTATGTGATTGATTTATGTTTCATGTACATGAGAATAATTTATATAAAGGTTGTATTGTGTACCCAATTTTTATGGGCATAAGTCTTTTATGTTGGTGTTACATCAAGTGTGAATCAAACTTGTATGGTGTTCTTGTGTGTAATAGTATTGATAGCATTTATTCCATTCATTTGTATAATTGTGTTTGATTAATATAGAATTTAAATAGGGTCTAGTTCATATTACGGTTGAATATTATGTGTTTCATTATGTTAGTATTACATTAGGCGTGAATCAAAATTGCATGGTGTGCTTAGCATATTTTTTTAGATTAGTACTAATAGTATTTATGTCATATAGTTACATGCACATAATTGATTCATATGACATAAATGGGTATATAACTTATATCATATTTGAATAACACGTATCTCATTCAATTGTTTACACATTAATTTTAATGGAAAGTATGGGGGATAGTTTATATTCATAGTCTATCGATTTGCAGGTGTGTTACATTTGAATTAATATTTCACATGCATGTGATTAACTTGCATCCATGTCCTCATTTATATGTATTTTTATCAGGGTTACAACACAAGTGAATCAAATTTGTAGGCTGTATTTAGTATTCATCAATAGCATGAAGGTGAAGTATTTTAGGAGCTACCAATAATATGATAGGGTTGAGCCAACATTCATCGATAACATGTAGCTGATAGATGCAAGGAGCTACCCCATACTAGTTTGGAATAAATTTTATACATATCATAGAGGTGATGTATGATAGGATCCATGATCAAATAAAATGGTTCAACAAGTAATTGAATTCTTATTAATAGCCTCATGTATTGTGTGTTGTTACACCAAAGCCCTTGTTGGTGATAATAAAAAATCAATATAAGATGCTTGTCTTGCCATCAAATTTGGTAGTGAATTTATAAATAAAGGATGGGTTGATGATGTAGTATGGGATGCATTAAAATTCATCTTTCCAATTGGGATGTAGTTAAGGTATTAGGTATTATTGAACTAGGTAAATGGGAAGATGCATGCAATAAGGTCACATATAATTCTTTTCTTCCATTTGATGACTATGTGTATGTGTGATGCATGTATGAGTATGAGAGTTTGATGCACTTAAGAGCTAACCACTATGTGTACCTATGATGAGTGCATGTTCTAATTTCACTATGTTTACCAATGGATATGCAATGTAGGCATGATCTGGTCACATCATGTGTGTGATTTATGCATGAGCTAGTCCACTATGTTTATATGTGATCTGTATGTTTGAGTTGTTTGTTATGTCTACATGTGATGCACATATCAATTGGCCACTATGTGTTTTGTTGTTATTAATTCTTATTGATACTAAGACTAGATCTATGGATTCGTCATGATATGGTAGCTTATCCTATATAGTGCAAAAAATTAATATTATGGCATAGAGTTTCTTCCATTACTATTGTTTAGTAAGGGTTGTACCACTTCTTAAGATGTAAGGTTCACTATAGGATCATTATGGGCCAAACATGGCCCTTAAGTGGCAATGAAAATAAAAAATATAGACTTAAGCAACCTTACATAAGAATTTGAATAGGTTATTAATATAATTTGGAAAATATGTTGAAATAGAATTTGTAGAAAATTGAATGTAGATTGTAGGACACTAGGATTTTTTTGATAAAAAATAGTTTTATATGGTCAAAAATTTAAATTTCAATTTAGTAGTACTTTGAATTTTTGAAAAATGAGTAAGTGATTTTCCAGCCACCCTAAGTATGAGAAACAAATACATATTTTTTGAATCTTTGAATATACATAGAGGATACATGCCCGGATGTGACACATATTTTTTGTAATTTTTTGCAAGTAAATAATTAGTTATGAGTTTTCTAATAGGAATTTTTAAAAATATTAAAAACTATTTGTCCAACCACCCTAACTTGGTCAACAACTTATAATTTTTTTTAAACTATACTTTGTGAAGCATAGAGTGTGATGCACCTTTTGATTTCAAAAAATGTGTAACTATTTACAAGTCATAAATATTTCTCAATAAGCCTATCAATTGAGACTTTACACATAGTGCATGTAGAAAATCAATAATAATTATTTATTAAATTCAAAATCAAATCTATTTTATATTGGATGAAAAAATTCATTGATACGAAGGTTGAATTTCGAAAAATAATTGCAACCCCTCAACACGTTGGGGTAGTCAAATTTTTAGGTTGGAAACCCCCAAGCCAAATCCCAATGCAATATTAACGCAATAGTTGAGGTAAAAATATATTGGAAAAAATGTATATCTGTTGTCAATAGGTATCCATTTCTTTTACTTAAGAATGATTTTTTGGGTTCAGTAAAGGTTAAAATTTAACATATTATAATATATGTATATATATATATATATATTTAATAGGTAAGTTCTACCAAAGGGTGTAGATTTAGTAATTTTAATTTTACATAGCATGCAACATGGAATGAGTTTTATTTGCCACATTATAGATTGTATTCCTTCATTAGAGTTGTAAATACCAAAAAGGTACGCTTCTTCAAGCTAGTCTTGTTTAACACCTTTTTTAGGCCTTCTTAGTGACATATGTCTTTGCCCTCTAATCTTGCTTTAATATTGTCATATCTCGCTTCAGTTTTTATTTTAAAAAGAGGAATATAATAGTGAAATGATTTTCTATGGTCTTATTACATTTTTAATTGAATTAGACAATTGACCCTACCTAAAAAAGCACTTCAACTTTAGTTTTAATGGATAAAATGCATTGGGCCATGTTACACTACTTGGCAAAGACATGAGTAGAAAATATTGGTACATAAACATGAGCCCATATTTTGACACGTTGGAGTGATGAGCTTCTGGCATAAGATTAATTTATTTTAATTACAATGTCAAGCCAATCTTTAGTGTGATGTTACTTCAATCCTAAATCATATGCCGAATAGACCTATTACATGTGTAAGACCCTATAATTAACAAGATATGAATGCATATAGTACCCTCACATCCTATTTCTTTTGATCTTGCGGGATAATCATTTGGAGACACATAAATTTTGTTTCATCTTAAATCGAGACTGAGATGGAGGTGGTTACATAAATGACCAAGGAAATATTTGATCTAAATTTACTGAATGGGTTGGATGAGGTGGTACCATGACCCAAAGACATTGAGTGCCATATGGATCTAAAAAAAAAGTTTCTATCCTTTCTTCTAGATATCTTAGGAGAGGAGCTTTGGGGGCACTATGTTTGGGCAAAGGAGTGTTTTAATTTATTGAATAAACTCTACTACTATGATTCGGTGGAAGATATTGTTGTTGACACAAGGATTTTCACCCGATGCAAAGTTGAAAAAACTCCTAAAATCACATACAAGGGTATGTGCAGGATCATCATGGAAAAAAGAGGCCCTTAAGTGGCAAAAAAATTAGAAAAATCGGAGTTAGGCAACTTGACATAAAAATTTGAATAAGTTATCTATATCATTTCAAAAATATGTAAGAATAGAATTTACAGAAAATTTAATTTAGTCTGTAAATTACTAGGTATATTTACAAAAAAATAAAATCTATTTGGTGAAAATTTGAAATTTCAATACAATAGTACTTAAATTTCAGGGAAAAATAAGAAGTAGGTCTCTGTCTGACCACCCTAACCACATTAAAATCATAATATTTTTTTATAATATTTTATATATAAGTAGAGGACTCATGTCCCGATGTGATGCATATTTTTTTGTAATTTTTTTCCAAGTAAATAATTAATTATAATTTTTTTATGACAACTTTTAAAAATTATAAAGACTAGTATGTCTGACCACCTTAACTTGGTTGAAATTTCATGAAATTCAATTTTTTATTTTTTAATATTGTAGTATGCAAATCATAGAATGTGTCACATGTTTTGGATTCAAAAAATATGATATTATTTGAAAGCTATAGATGTTTTTCAATCAGCCTAAACATCAGGAGTTTAGTCGTAATTAAATAGAAAATGAATAATAATAATTTATTAAATTCAAAGTAAAGCATAATTTATATTGGTGGAAAGCTGAGAATCTCCTTTAAAAACCCTTTTCATTTCATCAATTTTGGGTAGAAAAAAAGTCGTCAACCACATACCCATCATATTGCCACTTTTTGGCCCATCATGATCCTGGACATACCCACAACATGGGACTACTCTCAGGCTGTGGGTATCCTATAATGAAGGTAGACCTCCAGATTATGGGTTGGCTCCCTCATACATGCTTGTGTATGGAAAAGAGGGAAGAATACCTATATCCCTTGAACTTCCAACCCTTGATTTAGTTAACTAGTTGGGAATGATCGAAGAAGAGCCTATGACAAGAAGATAGCTCAGTTGATTGAACTAGAAGAGACTAGAGATGAAGCAATGAAGAAATTTGAGCAACACCAAGCTCAAATGAAGGGATCATTTGATAATAAGGCATCACAAGAGTGTTCCAGGAAGGTGATATAGTACTAAAGTGGGATGAACTTAAAAGCAAAACTAGAAAGCACTCCAAGTTTGATGCATTATGGATTTAGCCTTACATTATTACTAAGCGTAAACAACACAATTCCTTCCGATTGTCTAAATTGGATGGTGAAGTGGAGCCAATCCTAGTGAATGGGATTCACCTCAAGCATTAATTTTGAGGTATGATCTAAATCTATACATATTTGAGTAGTTTCTAGATGTCAAATAAGTGTTGCTGCACATAGATTACTTGCATCTTTGTTTTCCCTAAGTGATGTTTTAAACGGTTAGTTTATTTTGAGTTTTATTGGGGGAAATAAGGAGTGCTTTGCTATTACTAGTTATAGTTTAATCAAATAGACATCTATTATTCACAACATGGAATTAAGAATTCAATTTCATGAACAAAAAGTGTATACTCATTGGAGCTGTAGTTAATTACAACAAAGTTACAACTGAATGAATGAGCTTTGTATAAAGTTTTAGAGTCAAAAAAAGGAAAAAATTGGACTCCATACCCAATGGATAAGCAATATAGCTGGCCTTAATTTTTTAGCAGGCAAACACCCCTCAGAGGTCACCAAAAATGTTACTAATTTTTTCTTCTCCCATAAATTAGTGAAGTTTTAAATGGAAATTATTTTCTGGGGTATAAATTTTTTTGATGTTGAGACATGCAATGAACCTTTTCTTTCAAAATGAAGAGTTTCCTAGGATTGATTTATTAGAATCATTCAAACATTTCAAATTGAACTATTGAATAGTCTTGACAAAACAACAAATATGTTTCATTTAGAAAACAAACATTCAGAGTATGTTAAGAGAAGTTGAATCATTCAACGCAATTTATGTTATTGCTACCTATCAAAAATGAATTGCAGTTCAAGAACCAAACATGCTGAAACTATTACTTCATTTGATTACAAAACATATGAGCTATAAACAAATTCATATAAGTTATTTCAGATTATGTAATTAAGAACAAGTTCAAATGGAGATTCAAACCATTACATACTTTGAAGTAATTGATTTATTGAAAGATATGTTTCTATAATCCCACACAAGCCGTGGGAGGACTAAGTTGATTTAATTCAACAACAAGTAAAAACTATATATTTGAAGATCAACTAAAAGAAGAAAAACATATAAAATAGGTCATGTCTGTCATTTCCTTAAGGGTCGGTGTAGGGTTGATTCTTTAGGTATAGCTTGATCTTCAGTATCTTCACTCATTAGCTCCTTGGTCCTCAGTTCCAAATGTCTGCAGTTGATTAAAAACTTTTATTAGAGTGTAGGTCATGAGATCCAATTACATGCTCATCAACAGAGATATAATTTGTAGCTATTATTAAACTAAATCAGTGTAGTCATCAAGAGAGATAAATAAAAAACTGCCAGATGAAATCATCAGGAGAAATAATTGAATCCTCTATTTTTTCTAACTTGTTTGCTTCATGTGCAGATTCAGGAAAAGTAGTGTTGTTGTTCATCAGATTATAACATGACTGGTGGAGAATGTGGCTCCCACAAGGGTTGAGCCCAGCTCATTAAAATGTTATCAGTAGTGTGAAAATCATGAGATCAATATTGTGTTCTAGAAAACAGCCTCATATGAGAGGAATGATTGTATCTTCATAATCTATGCACAACCTTCTATGTATGTTTTAAGTGCATATAATATTTCATTGCAGATTTCTTAATGCAAAGAAGGAGAACAGATAATTTCCCTTAGTGAACAACTACCAATAAATTCAAATCAATAGAGATTACAGTGCCATGAAATCATCACCAGAAATACAGTGAATGTTGCTTACATTGAAGAACAACAAAGATGGAGCACAATATTCAATATAAGGTATAAAGACAATGGCAGTCCCACAAAGACACAATGACTTTGAGACTAATTTGGCAGGTTAACAGTGATCAAGCATTACGGTCTAAGTAAATTGACAGGATCATTAAGGGATGTACACAACCATATCAAATAATAAGTGGTAGAGATTGTGCTTCATGAGAGTGACAATAGGCAGATTTTAAAGAGGCATAGGGTAGTATGCCATTTTTAGAAGGCAATTCAGGAAGGAATATAAGCTAGAAATGAACAGTTGGGTTTCTCATAAAGCTTTAGTCATATGTACAATGGTGGGAGATACCTATCTTCAATCTCAAAAATTTGATAGTTATTAAGAGTTTGCTACTTTACATGGAGAAGCATTCTCTTGTTTTGTTGATGCTACAGGATGAGTAAATGTCATAAGGAGCAAATATTGCCACCGTTTAGAGAATGCAACAATATTTTCATTGTCCCAAAATGAATGCATGGAGATATGCTAAACATTGATAAGTGATATTGCATTCAAAGAGTGCCAATGATACTGTATCATGAATAGAAATAGATAGTGATGGAAAAGTAGAGATTTACAAACCCAGAATTAAAATAAATGAAATAAATGCTTGTAGCACACATAGCCACAACCTGTGAGTGTTTTCTCCTCAAATACAAAGAAAAAACTAGTTTGGTTTTTAGGGAGTAAACTGGAAATATGTAGAGAATGAGCCTTTTCCCCATTTAGATCCATGAAATAAGAAGTTTACAGGAGGAGAGCTTGGTTTCTACAATATAGGCAAACCCACTTGAGGGTTTTGTGTTTCAAGCCAAAAAGGTCATCAGTAGGGTTCGCAATTCATTAAGATAGTGTCTTCATGCCTACAATAAGAAGTATAGCCATAGTCATTGGAGGATTTAAACCCAGAAACAAAGAAAATACAACATACATGGCGGCCATTAAAGCAGGTTTTCTTTTCTTTTTGAGGAAATCTAAAATACATACAAAGGATAAGTTGAATCTTACCCAGTTGGTTTTCTTATTCTTCAATTTCTCTGCTTAAAAATGTAAGAGCTTCCAAAAGCTTTAAATAACACAAAATTTCTAGATTTTTAACAAAATCATATGTACCTCTCTTAGACCTCCAAAATCTACAAGAAAATGGTGTTAAATATAGAGTTTTCCAACTCAAAGGGCGACTAGGGATTGCTAGTGGTGGCCTCCTCATAGCTCAAATTTTCTAGAAGGAAAAACAAAATGAAATGGATGAAAATGAATGTTATCTTTCATTTTAGGTTTTTACAAACTCTAAAAGGTTCAATGGGGAGAAAGAGGCATTTTTGTCTTAAGTGATTCAAAAAACTCTATTCTTTTGTTTAGGTCGTGGCTTTTTATGCCAATGATTTTATTTTGAATAATGTCTTCTAAATATTTCATAAGAATTAAAACTTAATCCAAAGTGAGTCTTTTGTATTTGTTTTGATTAAAACTCTTTTTATTTTTGCATTAAAATTCAAAAAATGCGGATCTTTATTTAAGGTGATAATTATAAATCACTTTTAAATAAATGATATTTTGAAATGGAAAATTAAAATTTTTGATGATGTATTTTTAAGTGTTGGTCAAAAGGAGTTGTAAATGAGCTTTAAAAGCTTTTTCTTGCATCGTGGAGGTGGTTGAGGAAATCTTGACAACATATGGACTAAAATCAGGGTTTTGTCTCTTGATTTGGAGTTCAATTTTAGTTAGGAGATCTAGATTGATGGAGTTTGAATCAAGGAGCAAAATCAGGCATATAACTTCTTGATTTGGTCAGTTTCAACCCTATTTTGAAGGGGTTTTTAGTTGCATACGACCCATGAGGTTGTTTTGAGTTTCACAACTCTTGATGATTCTTGGAGGAGTTCTCTTTCAGTTACATGCTTGATTTGAGGGAGAGGATGGACAACACATCTTGTTTTGCAGCCAAAATTCAAATTTTGAATTTTGGGAGCCATTTGTATAAGTCTTCTTTTCTTCTCATTTCTTCTCTAGTTCTAAGTTTGGTGGTTGTTGAGGTAGATTATTCAACCTTTGTAACTCATTTCTCATGATTTTTTAGATATTTTGTAGAGCTTTTTGCCTAAGGATGTAAGAGAGTCTTGCTTTTTCAATAGAAGAAGCTTGTTTCCTCCTCAGTTTTCTTTTGTTTCTTTATTGATTAGTGAATGATTTGATTAAAATACTATGTTCTCCTTTATTTTATCTGAATTCCTTCAATATTGGATGCAAAAGGTAGCATGTTATAGTGTAGGTCTGTGAATGTGTTTGTCTTTTGTTGCATTAGAATTGTGAAAACATCCTTGTTTTCCTTCTTATGAGAATCAGAAAACTGAAACCTTTCATTAGAATTTTTTTTGCAAACATGTGCAACTGAGTTGTGAGATACTGTAATTTTTCTAAAATTGACAAGATTTGTGAGTTTCAAAAAACATTTTCAGGTTTATATCTTTGGTGTATCACCCATTAGTGTTAAGTTTATTTTGCCAAGCATTATCCTTCTTACCTTTTCCTCTGTTAAAAGTCAATATTCACAAGGAATATCCAAAGGGAGCCAGCCCATAATCTGGAGGTCAATCCTCATTATAGGATACCCACAGCCTGAGAGTAGTCCCATGTTGCATGGGATTTTAGAATTTTTTCAACTTTGCATGGGGTGCAAATCCCTATGTCAATAGTTGTGTTTCGAATACTCTTTTTCATCTACTCTTAAAGGCATAATATTTTTTGCTAAGAAAATAAGACTCTAGTTCAATTATTGAATTGCAGTTGTACCATTCAAAATCTAGGTCACATGGTATTAAATGAAGTCCTATTAATATCATTCCACATCTTTATTCTCTTACTATGCTTTCTAGCCTTTCATATTCCCCACAAGAATGATAAGGTATAACCTTGTGGATAGTCGTACCAAGAACATTTTCTATAAGTGGTTAGGCTATATGATGATGGAAGATCCAAATGATGGGACCCAATATGATTTGAGGCTTTAATTGGGGCAAAACCTAAAAAATATTCTCTTTTTGGTACAATAAGTCTATAACCCAAAATGGATTTTTCACAAGTCATGCAAGGTTCCCATAGTTGTTAAGGGGTAATGATTACTACTATTAGAGGTGTAATATTACCTACATTGATTAGCTTTACTCTTGTATTCCTCTTTAAAAAGTTTTATCACCTTTGATTGTGCAAAATTTTCCTTGATCCCTTGGTAACAGGTCTTCCAATCCTTCCCACTTACTTGGATTTCACTCAATAATTATTTCACTTTCTTGTTTAACTCCAAAATTGGCCAAGAAATCTACGACCCCATTTGCTTCTTGGTATATATGTGATAATAGAAAAATCCTCGAGTTCTTCCAAATACTCCCATATCTTTATCACACAACTTTTTTAATTTCCAGTTTGGTGTATTTTTCTTAGTGACTACTTGTATGCAAAGTAATGAATCACCTTCAATATCTTATTTTCTGATGTTTTTTCTCCGCATAACCATAAACCTAAATCCAAAGACTCTATTTCAGCTTCATGATTTTTAGCATGTCCAATTTTCTTGGATAATTCCCATATACAAGTTGTCCACCGATATATCTAATAATGCAGCCTATACAAGTGTTGGTCCAATATTTTCTTTTGAAGAACCATTAAAATTGATCTTGAATCTTTCCCACATTGGTCTCTTCCAAGCTACTTCCCTTCTGATCTTTGATTCATCTTTCAATTTTCCCTTGGGTCTTTTAAAATTAACCCACCTTTTCTTTAATTCCTCATTCCACCTTGTGAACTTGGTGTCTGATTTCACCACACTTTTTGCATTTAATAGTTCACAAAGACCTTCTTTGATTTTTTTTATTAGTTCATCTTTATCCATACTTTTTTATTGATTTTTTTTATTTCATTCCTTCCATAGTTGCCAAACAATCATTGATGATGCAAAAATCCATAAATTTTCCAACATTGCTTCCTTCTTTCCTTTTGTCTAGCTAATCAACCATTCTTTAAGATCTTGTGTAGCTCCACTCCATCCTTAAACTTCTTGGATCTAGTCCCAGCACCTCTTTGAGTATGAACATCCTAGAAGGAGATAATTGACTATTTCATAGTTTTTATAACATAGTACACATGTGTTTGGTCCTTGTATACCAATCGTATTTAATTTCTCCATTGTAAGTATAATTTTTTGCAGTGTCATCAATAGGAAAGCACCTACCTTGGGTAAACTCTAGGATTCTAGCATAATGTTCTTGGACAATTTTTATCCACCTGTATTACATTTTGAATCTCATACCCCATTTTAATAGTATATTCTCCCGACTTTGTCATATTATAATATTAATATTAATATAAATATTTATGTATATTTAAAATATTAATATTTAATATAATATATATGGTAAATTAATATATACTATATTAAATTAATATATACTAGGATATATTAATATTCATATAATATACATATTATTTACTATAATATAATATTATATATAATATATTGTAATATAATTATATCTATAGTATTTAGTATAATATAATATTATATATGATAATATAAATATTATAAAAATATTTGATGGATTTTTGTAAGGGAGTTTTAAATTTGATATTTATTATAATAAAACTATAAGGAGTAGATAGCAATGTATACATCTCTCTCTCCCTCTCTCTCACCTCACCTATCCACTTTTGTCTATCTCTACTCACCCTCTCCCTCTCTACCTACATTTCCCCAAATCCTTCCCACCCTACCTCTCTACCTACCTCTCCCTCGCTTCCACCTTCCCCCTCTACTCTTTATATCCCCTCCCCACATCCACCCCTCTCTACTCTCTATATATTCCCTCTCCCTCCATCCCTCCAACCTTACCTCTCTCTCCATCTACCCCTCCATTTATATCTTGCTTCATACTTCCCTCTCTCCCCCTCCCTCTCTCTCTCTCCCACTTTACCTCTCCCTCTCTCTCTCAAATACTACCATTCTCTCTATCTCTCTCTACCTAATTCTCTCTCTATTTCTTACACCTTACTTCTCTCTACCTACATGTACTCCCTTTGTGCCTCCCTCCCTCTCTACCTCCCCATAGTCTCTCTACCTCTCTCCCCTCCCTCTCTCTACATCTCCCTCCCCGATCCCTCTCTAATTATCTCTATCTCTCCTCTCCCACTATCTCTCCTAACCTTCCTCTCCCTCCCTTTGTCTCTCCTTCCTTCCTCTATCTCTCTCCACCTTTCTCTCAGACCCGTCCCCCTCTACTTCTCTTTATATCCCCTCCCTACCTTAATCCCTCTCTAATTATCTCTACATGCACTCTCCCTCCATCCCTCCAATTGTACGTCTCTATCCACCTACCCCTCCCTTTGTGACTCCCTCCTTCCTTCCCTCTCTCTCTCTCCCTTTATCCATCCCACCATATCTTTCCCAATCTATACCTATCCCCCTCTCTCTACATCTCCCTCTCTCTACCTCTCCCTCCCCTCCCTCTCTCCTACACTAATTTTACCCTATCTCTCTATTCCTTGGACCTTACCTCTCCCTATCTTCCTCCTTCCCACTCAATCTCCCTGCCTCTACCCCTCTCTCACTCTCTTTATACCTACATCTCCCTCCATCTCTCTCTCTCCCTCCCATACACACACATAACCTCTCTCACACACACAACCTCTCCCAACATATCTCTCTCTGTTTCTATCTACATCTCTCTATTCCTTGCACCTTACCTCTCTCTACCCACCTCTTCCTATCTCCCTCCTTCCCTCTTTCTCTTCCACCCTTTGTTCCTGCCACCCTACCTCTCCCTCTCTCTCTCCCTCTCCCTCCCCCTCTCCCTCACTCTTTCTCTACCTACCTCTCCCTCTATTCCTTTCAAATTACCTCTCCATTTACCTCAACTTATCTCCCTCCTCTCTATATCCCCTCTCACTCCATCCTTCCAACCCTACCTCTCTCTCTACCTACCTAGATCCCTTTATCCCTCCCTCTCTCTCTATCTATACTACCCTACCTCTCTCTCTCTCTACCTCTCTCTATTCCTTGCACCTCACCTCTCTAGCTAGCTCTCCCTATCCAACCCTCTCTCTACCTCTCCAACCCTCTCTCCTCTCTACCTATCCCACCCTACCTCTCTCTCTCTCTCTATCTCTCTCACACACAACCTCTCTCTACCTCCCCCACCTTACCTCTCTCTCTATCTACCTCTCCCTATCTCCCTTCTTTCCTCTCTTCTATCTATATCCTATTTCGTTTGATCCATCTAACCCTACCTCTCTCTCCGCCTACCAAAGTCCCTTTATCCCACC
>CM021104.1:498609061-498626779 GCA_007115665.2 Sequoiadendron giganteum | reverse complement strand
CATACCTCTCTCTCTTTCTATCTACATCTCTCTATTCCTTGTACCTTACCTCTCTCTACCCACCTCTCCATATCTCCCTCCTTCCCTCTTTCTCTTCTACCCTTTGTTCCTGCCACCCTACCTCTCCCTCTCCCTCTCCCTCACTCTCTCTCTACCTACCTCTCCCTCTATTCCTTTCACCTTACCTCTCCATTTACCTCAAATTATCTCCCTCCTCTCTATATCCCCTCTCAGTCCATCCTTCCAACCCTACCTCTCTCTACCTACCTAGACCCCTTTATCCCTCCCTCTCTCTCACATAAACTCTCTCTATCTATCCTACCCTACCTCTCTCTCTCTACCTCTCTACCAACCTCTCCCTATCCAACCCTCTCTCTACCTCTCCAACCCTGTCTCCTCTCTACCTGTCCCACCCTACCTCTCTCACACACAACCTCTCTCTACCTCCCCCACCTTACCTCTCTCTCTATCTACCTCTCCCTATCTCCCTTCTTCCCTCTCTTCTATCTATATCCTCTTTCCCTTCACCCGTCTAACCCTACCTCTCTCCGCGTACCAAAGTCCCTTTATCCCACCCTACCTATCCCTCCCTCTCTCCTCTCTATCTCCACCCTCCCTCTCTCCACCTACCTCTCTCTCTATCCCTCTACTTATCTCTCTCTCTCTCTCAACTTCCCTATCTACTTCTCTCTATCTCTCCCCTCCCAATATCTACCTACACCCCCCTCTCTCTCCCTTCCTCTCTCCCTCCCACCCTACCTCTCCCTCCCTCCCTCTACCTACCTCTCCATCCCTCTACTTATCTCTATCTTTCCCTCCATCTCTTTACCCACCCCTCTCTCCACCTCTCCCTCTCTCTCTCTCTACCTACTTCTCTCTCTCTCCCTCTCTACCTATCCCCCCTCTCTCTCTCCCTCCCTCCCTCTCGCCCTACCTCTCCCTATGTGTCTCTCCCTACCTCTCCATCCCTCTACTTCTCTCTCTCTCCCTCCCTCTCTTTACCCACCCTCTCTCACTCTGTACCTACCTCTCTCTCCCTCCCTCTCTCCTTCCCTCTCTACTTCTCTCTATCTCCCCCTCCCTCTCTCTCCATATGTAATGCCCCACCATGTGAACCCCAAAGGACAACAAACACCACACAATTTTTTTTTTTTGAAAGAGAAATAATCATAAGATGAATATGTATATATACATTACATGAAAGGCCATTGTGCATTTACAGAAACATCTACATCCTCTGGGGTACACGTGGTGGCATTACTAAATGTAAATCCTATACCAACAACATCATTAAAGATAATGTCAAGAAGTTAACAACAAATACACACAATCACAAGATAAAATAATGGTACATGCAGCCAACCATGAACAATAGAAAGTAAATGAGATATCATTTTATTACAATATAATTCATAGTTTTATATTACAATAGTGGAGCATATTTCCATAGATACAACATATCATGGATTCAACTATACATTACATGATGCTTCCCTTATATCAACGAGAAGAGTAAATGAATACAAGAATGATACACAATGGAGAATAAGGTACAAAATGTGGGATAGTCTTCAACCAAGTGAAGCTCTGGAGACTGCATCTGCTTCTACATCACGAACACAACCTAGGCACCCAGTGGGGTGCATAGCACGTTCCACCCGATTGCGTGGCCCTAAAGGTCCACCCCCTGTGCTAGGAGATGACAAGAGAGGACCCACGACCAAGACAAACAAGCAAAATGATCACAATACCAAATCACAAGGTCAACCAAAAACATAACATACCACAATCTCAACGACCACTTACAAGGTGTCTGCTTCCAAAGGCATACGAAGGAAAAAAAAAAGGAATACTATAGGAGAGTGTCATCGCACGGTCATATCATGGGTTATCCTAACTACCTCACCACAGGTGCCGGCCCCCATCTATGGTTATCTTGACTTCCTCTCACTAGGTGCCGGCCCCATAGGGTGACACGTGTGGAACCACTAGCCTCTCATGAGGATGAGGTAGAGATATTTTCAACCATGGCCTTCTCAGCCCACCCTTAGTCTATGGAAGCACTAACGACGTGGACGAGGTATCTTACTATCTTAATTAATGTGTTACTACCCAAACCCACTAGTTTATTTTATTAGGTTTTCACTTGTTTAACCAACTCTTTCATGGGTTATCCTGACTGCCCCTTTGTGCGCTGGCCCCCATGAAGAGCCACCCTCTCCAATAGTTACAAAACAAAACTCACAACAATAAGGGGTGTGCCAAACATAGAAGTCACAACACGAGTGCGCATGCGAGGCATGGACCATCTTGCTCAAAGTCAAACTAAGGCCAAACAAATCATAAAACAAACTATACCCATGAGAACTTAAATTAGAAATACGTTCAATGGTACACAAAGGTTTAATCATGGGTAAATTGAACACAATTGGGTTTCCCATCACCTCTGGAAGCCTAACAACTTACCACCCATGACTATCAAAAGGAAAGTGACTTAACATTTATGGGTTCCCAACATATCTAGAACATGTCTTTTCATAAAGTTTACCTCAAAGTGGAATAAAGCAAGTGGAAAATATGGACAACATGGAATCCTCTAATATATATAATAAATTGGTTCTAACGAGTACTCGAGATATAAACAAATAATTATCTAAACATGTTCAAAGACAACTATACATACCCATTCATTTAAACGTGATAATAATCCAATCTTATTAAAGATAACGTAATGATTAATTCCACTATAATTAAAAGAATTCCCATCATAATATCTTTAAAATAAATAAGCACTCTGAAACCTATAGTATGTATACGATCAGATTTCTCTTGATTATTTAAAAAAAAAAAAAAATTCCTACCCTGTACATTTGTTTACTTCAAAATAATTTAAATTCAAAATATATAACCTCTCTATATTTGTTACTTTAAAATAATAAATTAAAATTTGAATGTAAAATGTTTGTTTATTGCAAATAAATTTAATCAAAATTTTAATGTTTACAGAAACCACAAATCTAATTCATAAATAAATTTAACTTTAACTAACTTGTATTTAAATCTTTTTTTTTTTTTAATGAATTTTCAGTTATCTATATTAAAAGAGATAAATATACAAAATTCATAAAAAAGGGGCAGGTGGTAAGAAAGCACACCCTGAAAGTCACATGGGCCCAGCCCATCAAAACCAATTTATCAAGAGTCACATGGGCCTAGCCCAAAAATAAAACAACAGAAAGAAAACTAAGCAGCTAAAGCAGTGCCAGTAGATCCTGGGGGATCCTGGTCATCCATATGTTTCCCCCATACATCAGCGGGGTTAGGAGTGACATCAGGAGGAGCACCCCAACCATCATCATTCTTTTCTACCTCTTTATCTTTATCCTCACACCGAGGCGAGATTGCGAGAGCAAGCCGAGGAAAGCTTATGCCAGTGGAGGGCCAACCAGAACCAGAAGGAGGAGCATCCGAAGGCCACCCAGAACCACCACCACTGTTCCCCAACACACCACTAGAGTGCCAGCCCTGACTAGGACACGACAAAGGAGAACGAGCCTGCCTGGGAGGCCGAGAATCCCTCCGAGCAGGAGGCTGGGAGCGAGCCCGCATGTAATCACTTCGCTTCTTGCCTCGAGAGGGCAACCGGTGGTGGGAGGAGGAGGGCGAGTCAGGAATCCGAGCCACAGTACAAGGGGCATTGCCCCAGTGGTCCAAGAGAACCTGCAGGTGAGCCACTTCTAGTGCAACCTTGCTGGCTTGCACTTGAATCTGTAACATAACATTAGAGCAAATGACTGCCTTAGCATAAAGAGACACATTAATATCTAAATGTGAATGAGCAAAAATACAAGCATTTATGTCTTTCTAGATATTGAAGAGGATTTCCACCCTGAAAGTGTGCCAAAGCTGGGTGAACTTAGTCGGGGTTCCAGGGGGATCCCCCAGTAGAACCATATGCCATGAAAAGGGTTCAGACCTGAAAGGCCGAAAGAAATCATGAATCCAAGTCCAGAACTGTTGAGCTCTGGGACAAAACCAAAAAAGGTGCTTGAACTAGCTGAGAACCCACAAGCAAGCCTTGGGAAAGAATACACCAAGCAAAGTGGGCCAGCTTCGGATTAACAATTGTAGACCAAATGGCATCAAACCTCCTACGCCAAGTAAAGGCCGAGGAGTTAAGAAGCCACCTCTGGTTCAAAGAACTGAGCATAGGGAAATGGGGTGAAAGGCACCTGTAGCCAAGCCGCGACTTGTAGCTCCTTAGAGGAGTATCTGGAAACCATTTTCAGTCTTTCCACCAAGGCTTGTGCCCACGAATACCAACTTTGTGAAGAATTTTCGCTGGAATGGCGCTCACCAGCCGGTCAAAAGTAAGGCGATCTTGATTTTGAAGGCTATAATGGGCTTTAAAAGCATCCCACTACAAAATACTCATGGTAGGCCGGTGGAAGAGCTGGTGCAAAGTCTAAATGCCCTTCTTATGGAAACAAACAGCTTTGAGCCAAGGCAACTTGGCTAGGGGTTGACCATTTTGGGCGAGAAGAGGAGACCACCAGAGATTATGCTGGTTGATGGAAAGCCCATCATGAAACCCAACCCTAGCCCAATGGAGCCAAGGCTTGACTGTTTCCCAAGAATGCCAAATGCTTTTTTTGGCCACAAAGGAGCCCATAATTTGAACCGGCTCCCTCATAACCAGAAGGGATTTAATTTTGAATGTACTTTGAAAATAAATCTAATTTTAATGAATAAATAATACTTAATTTAATTCATTTATCATTTCAGGAAAACATAGCGGTAACAATTCTCACTATAAAACTAACACAATAGTAACTTAATTTCCTACCACAAAAGAATTATATAGATTACCTTTGATTGAAATAATCCAACTAACTTCTTAAATAAACCTTTCATTTATACATTTATAGTTAATTCTAATTTATCAAGTATAGTCATTTATATAAGGAGACCAAAATATCCTTTTCTAACATTTTACTACACCAGTCTCTTGATTCAATAAGAGAAAAAAAACATAAAATATTGTCAATTATTTGAATTCATTTATCCATATATATATATATATAAATTATTTAAATATTTTTAATTTACCACACACTGTTGTTTTCATTTAACAATATATTGAAAAACACACCTATATACATACTTACATATATATATTTATAATAAAATATAATTTAACATAACTACTCAACAACCTATATAATTACATACGTTTAATCTCACTGCTTAAATGAGTAAGTCTACACATATGTGAAACTAAATGTATATCTATTATATTTTAACCTTAAAAATTTGGGTGTTTCCCTATAATTCGATGGCTAGTTGCAACCAACAAATTTAGTTCAATACATAGCCCCAAAAAAAGGAATTTCTCATTAAAAGAATAATAAACTCATCTCAAGTATATTTATCAACTTTAAATGTTACTATTCTAAACAATGGATCAATAGTAATTAACAAATAAACATATACCTATAAAATAAATTAAACTAAAATATTTTAAAATAGAAATAACTTTATTTTAATTTCTTATCTTTTAAAAGGGAAAGTATTAATGGTTATCCCCACGTAATGAAATTTACCATAAAAAAAAACTTTTTCTTATTTTTTTGTATTTATTAAGTAAAACTCTACAATCTAAAGGAAATAATGAGAATTTTAAGGGAATATAAAATGGAATAAAAGAACCGAGGGAAGTCACTTACCATAGAAAAAGGCTAAAAGTAAGGAAACTATCCAAATACACCCTAATCCCTTTACTAATCATCTTCTTTCTTTAATTTTATTCTCATGATATATATATGTTTACACATATTTACATAAATATACATATGATATAACATAAATATGTAAATATATTTATTATGACTAAGAACAATAAGATTTATTTCTTTTAATTCTAACAAAATTTCTTTTTCATTCTAAATAAAAATAAAACAATTTGAATAAACACTACATTTTGATTATTTTTCTTAATAATTTTTATTTTTTTCTTTGCACCCAATTTACTTTTACCAACCTGCTTATATATATATAACCTAAACTATTTTCTATTATAAAACAACCCCTTATTATTTAATTAGCATTTTCTCTCACAAAATTACTCTTTATTTTAATTCATGAGGTATTTATTAAATTACAACCCTTTACATGCAACTGGTTGTTTTGTGACAACAAAAGAAAGCATTCGGCCCAGTAAACAATAACCAAAGATAAAAAATATATATAAAAAAGAAGCTTACCTCATGTCCCCATGCGGCTGCTTAACTCTATTTTCTGCTTAAATTTAAGCAGCAGGGGTGTTCCCATGCATAAATTTTATTTTTGGGAAAGGATAATTTGGAATCTTTTCCTATTTTAATGGAGCAGCTACTGTTTAGGAATTGAAAATAAGCTATGGAAAAAGAGGGGGGGCTGGAAATAAGCAGCAACTGCATATTTCTAAAAATCCGCGTGGCTCCACAAATTTCTTTCCCTCTTTTTTAATATTTGATTTTGTTTTTGTTTTTCTAATTTTTCATTGTACAAATTATTATTAATACTATTAATAAAAATTTAAGCTGTCTGCTTAAAAATAAGTAGAAAAACTACGCATTCATGGTCCATCAGCTCCACAAATAACTCTAAATACAAAAGCATGAATATATACACTCACATACACACACTCATATATATATATATATATATATATGACAGAATGACTGTTATAGAACAACATTCTAAATATGTACATAAATAACTATAAACTGCAACATATACATATATATCAAATCCAAACTACAACATATATCTATTTTAAATCTACAACATACAACCAATAAATACTAAGTTTTTGGGAGGCTATTTAATCATACATAAAAATATTAGTTTACTCTTAGCATTTCATGAAAACAATATACAAACTATTCAATAAAATATAGCTTGGGCAAGACCACAAAGGATAGAGAATAATCTAAAAACCAACAGCAAAAATAATGCCTCCTACACACA
This sequence comes from Sequoiadendron giganteum, assembly GCA_007115665.2. Classification (NCBI taxonomy): domain Eukaryota; kingdom Viridiplantae; phylum Streptophyta; class Pinopsida; order Cupressales; family Cupressaceae; genus Sequoiadendron; species Sequoiadendron giganteum. Next base: position 498,619,768 of record CM021104.1, on the reverse strand, counting down.
TATGTCTCAAACTAATCCAGAAGAACAAATCATTTTATTTTGTTTTATTTTTTTTTATGCGAAAGCAAAAAGGGAAATGAATTTCAAAATAAAATCACCAACTTGGGTAAATGACGTTTGGAGACAAAGATGATGCTGAGTTAATCTCACTTCCATAAAAAGAATCCAAATATGTTTAAGTTGCTTCAAAGTTCTCAGGGCTGTAAATTCTTCTTTATCTTTTCACCCAACAAGTTTACCCAGAAAGATTATTCAAGAAAGATTACCTCCCCCCATTTTAATTAACCAATTCCTCTAAAGTTTTCGATAACCAACAAGACAGGTGGCAAAATCCAAATTATTTTCCATTTCCCAAGTGCATGCACATACACCTATCAACTACCTCTTTTCTTGTTTTACCACATGTTGGATAAACCTTCTGCGTATTAATTCAAAAACTTAACTCCCTTGGCAATAACGAGATTAAAACTAAGGATAATAATTTTCACCTTTAATTATTATTTTATCTTTTAAACCTTAAATCCCACTTTTTTTTTAAATTTAACAATTCATAATTGTTAAGTAATTCTTTTAATTACTTTTGAAATTTATCGTTCCAAATATGATATCTATTATTTTATTTTTTTGATATTTTATTCAATACCCCTTTATCCAAATATTTTAAATTTATAAATAAACTCTATTAATAAGTGGATTATTAATCCATTAAATTTAAATTTAAAAATTAACATTATTAATAATTACATTAATATTCTATTATATTTCATTTAATTATCAACATTTAATAAAATAATAATAACTAAATCATTATAACATAGCTTAATTAGTTCAATAATTAATTAACGACATTCTTTTAATAATTTAACAATTTAATTTAATACTTTAATTAAATCAACATTACACTTACGAGCAACATAACCCAAAACAATGCCTAAATGACAATGAACGACGACCATGACAAAGAATTGGAACACATTAATTAACCAATTAACTTGAACAACAAAAAGCAACAAGGCCTCACAAGCCACAAATAAACAACTTACTCACATGTCACGAAGGTGCCAAAAGTGGAGGGGCACTACATCCTCCCCCCCTTAGCATCGAATTACTCCTAGAAGTCGGTAGTGACATAAATGTATGCAATCATATGCACAAAAACACAACGAACAAAGAACTGAACCAAATAATTAAAACAATATCAATTAAACAAAACAAAATGTTACCGAAACGGAAATGGGGCATAAACAAATGATATCGTCAAACGTAAAGATGGGGTGACAGACTAGGATGTAGGACTTTCTTGTCAACTCCATTTTCAACTTCATACCCATTGGGATTTATGAGGTTCACCCTGTCCTGACAGTGCAGATGGAATCGAAGCTTGGGTACCTACAATCCTACATAAAATCCAACATCGAGCAACACGCACACACATATATATATAACCAATAACAACACACCATGAGAGGAAATCACAACGTAGTAGGGAACTCGCGAGCGAGTGATACTACCCTGTTCCTCTCACTAGACCTCAAACATTAATGACAACATTGAGTACAATAATAACATCATAAGGAAATTACTAAACAACTGCATAACTACCTAGTACATTAGAAACATTTGAACACAGTAACATAGTTATCCAAGCAATTTAAACTGTCAACCAAACCAGTCAAACTGGTGAAACAATACTATCATATTCTTAAAGTACACAACATAATATGAAATTATCAGAATAGTGACAACACATGAGAGACATTACATTCATGCACATGTTCTAATTATCAACTATGCTAACTACTAATCATGATCTTAAAGAAAAAGATGGTGATCTACAATTAACATTACAGTTAAGAATTTACTAGCTATCATATGAAGGATTCCACAATGTACTTGTTTTGAATATACTTCTCTAATATTTAACAACTAAGGTAAAACATTATGAATCAAAATATTATTCTAAAGGTTATTGAGTTTATAAGTCCATTAGTAAGGATATCGAGTAATTCAAAGATGAACTAGTTAACAAAATATTAACCACTACTGCTTAATATGATATGTATGAATAAAGGCTAATTCTTCCATAATGCTAATAATAATTTTTATATTTTTATATTTTTTATATTTTACAATGATGATCGAGACAATCCTACTATGATATCCATGCCAAAGAAAACAGTTTAATAAATTTACAACAATAATCTATGAATTTTCAGTTCTTGAAAAGGCTAATTAAAACTTGTCTAAATTGCATCTTAAAATTTTACCCAAAATTTCGTACTTCACATCGTAATCACATTTTATGCATCACCATAAAGTCATCACAAATCAATACATCACAAGCATGGAACCAGTTCATATGAAAACGTAACTAATTTAATCCAATCACAACTTCAATCTCCACGCAACAATATAACATACACATAATTAACTAGTGTCAAGGTCCTTAAGTTAGATAACATGCCATCCAACTCAAATCAAAATGGTGGGACAATCACCCAAAGGGACACAACGATCAAGCGAGGGTGATAGAAGACAACAACGCAAGCTCAAGAGTCAAACCATACGACAAATTTTACATCCTTTCATAATAGAAAGCACAATTTAACACATCATAAACACAAATTCCTAGTTTAAAACATTCATTTTTTCCACATATACACACGAAGCTATTCACTTATTCATTATTACACACAAAATTTCATAACATTTTTAGCAAAAAGGCCAAAATTTTACACTTCAGTTTTCCAAAAAATACAACTCATTTCTCCATAACACAACATCAGAATAGAGTATCACAATTATCTCAATCATCTACACTATTAACCAAATAAAACTAAAGGGGTGCACAAGCACCAACAAAGTCTTAAGGTATCTATTACATCAAAAGGATTCCAATGCAAAGGTGACTACTCGCTATCAACTAGAGGACACTCTTCTGGGTCCTCATCTGAGTCCATCACGACCTTCTGAGAGGAAGAATGGTGTGCTCATAGGCACTCTTTCTCCTCTTTCGTCAAATTAGGAACATTACATCCACACCCCAATGGCCAATCTTGGACCGTCGAGGGTTTCTTTGTCCTAACAACATCCTTAGATTCTGCAATTTTCCTTCCCCTTTCTATCTTGGTCCGAACACGCGCATGCACCAGGGTCTCATCATCGGAGATTTCTTCTAACGATTGACATACTTGCACCTTTTCTAAGCTTGGCTGCTCTGAGATTTGTCCTACACCCCCTAAGTGGTTTAGAGAATCCCTACTTTCCCTTGGTTCAGTATCATGTGAATGCTGAGATAAGGTACCTTGGTAGTTAGTCTTTTGACCACCCCCACATTTTTTTCCATGACCTCGCCTTTAACCTCTAGGCATTCTACACACATCACCAAGAAAGAAAGTTTCAAAAGGGTGACACAAGGTGACAAAAGGAAAACAACACAAAATACCAAATTTATCATGAACTCATCATAATCACACACACAAACTCACATCATTGGAAAACATAGCACATGTCAACACAAAGGACCATAATGCATCCCTGGTAGGAAGAATATCGGTGCATTGCACACTACACCGAGGGTCCAATCCTTTCCACCAGTTTTTGCATCATTGAATCGACACCACCTAGCGACCAACTTCAAATTGCTAAGCAAGGATGACAGGAGGTTGAAAACCTAACTCAAGAGTCTAAATGCAAGGTTAACATAATGGACTCAATTAACCTAGAGTACCTAGAGTTGTAAACCTTTGCTCTGATACCAATGTGTAACACCCCACCGTGTGAACCCCACAGGACAACAAACACCGCACAATTTTATTTTTTTTGAAAGAGAAATATTCATAAGATGAATATGTATATACATTACATGAAAGGCCATTGTGCATTTACAGAAACATCTACATCCTCTAGGGTACATGTGGTGGCATTACTAAATGTAAATCCCATACCAACAACATCGTTAAAGATAATGCCAAGAAGATAACAAAAAATACACACAATCACAAGATAAAATAATGGTACATGCAGCCAACCATGAACAATAGGAAGTAAATGAGACATCATTTTACTAAAATTCAATTCATAGTTTAATATTACAATAGTGGAGCATATATCCATAGATACAACATATCATGGATTCAACTATACATCACATGATGCTTCCCTTATATCAACGAGAAGAGTAAATAAGTACAAGAATGATACACAATGGAGAATAAGGTACAAAATGTGGGATAGTCTTCAACCAAGTGAAGCTCTGGAGACTGCATCCGCTTCTACATCACGAACACAACCTGGGAACCCAATGGGGTGCATAGCATGTTCCACCCGACTGCGTGGCCCCAAAGGTCCACCCCCCATGCTAGGAGATGACAAGAGAGGACCCACGACCAAGACAAACAACCAAAACGATCACAATACCAAATCACAAGGTCAACCAAAAACATAACATACCACAATCTCAACGACAACTTACAAGGTGTCTGCTTCCAAAGGCATACGAAGGAAAAAAAAAAGAAGGAATACTATGGGAGAGTGTCATCGCACGGTCATATCATGGGTTATCCTAACTGCCTCACCACAGGCGCCGGCCTCCATCTATGGTTATCCTGACTGCCTCTCACTAGGCACCGGCCCCATAGGGTGACACGTGCGGAACCACTAGCCTCTCATGAGGATGAGGTAGAGATCTTGCCAACCATGGCCTTCTCAGCCCACCCTTAGTCTATGAAAGCACTAACGACGTGGACGAGGTATCTTACTATCTTAATTAATGTGTTACTACCCAAACCCACTAGTTTATTTTATTAGGTTTTCACTTGTTTAACCAACTCTTTCATGGGTTATCTTGACTGCCCCTTTGTGTGTTGGCCCCCATGAAGAGCCACCCTCTCCAATAGTTACAAAACAAAACTCACAACAATAAGGGGTGTACCAAACATAGAAGTCACAACACGAGTGTGCATGCGAGGCATGAACCATCTCGCTGAAAGTCAAACTAAGGCCAAACAAATTATAAAATAAAGTACACCCATGAGAACTTAAATTAGAAATACGTTCAATGGTACACAAAGGTTTAATCATGGGTAAATTCAGCACAATCGGGTTTCCCATCGCCTCTAGAAGCCTAACAACTTACCACCCATGACTATCAAAAGGAAAGTGACTTAACATTTATGGGTTCCCAACATATCTAGAAAATGTCTTTTCATAAAGATTACCTCAAAGCGGAATAAAGCAAGTGGAAAATATGGACAACATGGATTCCTCTAATATACATAAGAAATCGGTTCTAATGAGTACTCGGAATATAAACAAAATAATTATCTAAACATGTTCAAAGACAACTATACATACCCAGTCATTTAAATGTGATCATAATCCAATCTTATTAAAGATAATGTAATGATTAATTCCACTATAATTAAAAGAATTCCCATCATAATATCTTTAAAATAAATAAGCACTTTGAAACCTATAGTATGTATACTATCAGATTTCTCTTGATTTTTTTTTAATTTTTTTTTTTCCTAGCCTATACATTTGTTTACTTCAAAATAATTTAAATTTAAAATATATAACCTCTCTATATTTGTTACTTTAAAATAATAAATTAAAATTCGAATGTAAAATGTTTGTTTACTACAAATAAATTTAATTAAAATTTTAACGTTTATACAAATCACAAATCTAATTCGTAAATAAATTTAACTTTAACTAACTTGTAGTTAAATCTAATTTTAATGAATAAATAAACTTAATCTAATTTATTTATCATTTCGAGAAAACATAGCGGTAACAATTCTCACTATAAAACTAACACAATAGTAACTTAATTTCCTACCACAAAAGAATTATATAGATTACTTTTGATTGAAATAATCCAACTAACTTCTTAAATAAACCCTTCATTTATACATTTATAGTTAATTCTAATTTATCAAGTATAATAATTTATTTAAGGAGACCAAAATATCCTTTTCTAACATTTAACTACACGTCTCTTGATTCAATAAGAGAAAAAAACATAAAATGTTGTCAATTATTTGAATTCATTTATCCATATATATATATATATATAAATTATTTAAATATTTTTAATTTATTACACACTGTTGTTTTCATTTAACAATGTATTGAAAAACACACCTATATACATACTTACATATATATATTTATAATAAAATATAATTTAACATAACTACTCTGTTAAGAAGCAACCTATATAATTACATACATTTAATCTCACTACTTAAATGAGTAAGTCTACACATATGTAAAATTAAATGTATATCTATTATATTTTAACCTTAAAAATTTTGGTGTTTCCCTATAATTCGATGGCTAGTTGCAACCAACAAATTTAGTTAAGTACGCAGCCCCAAAAAAAGGAATTTTTCATTAAAAGAATAATAAACTCATCTCAAGTATATTTATCAACTTTAAATGTCACTATTCTAAACAATGGATCAATAGTAATTAACAAATAAACATATATCTATAAATTAAATTAAACTAAAATATTTTAAAATAGAAATAACTTTATTTTAATTTCTTATCTTTTAAAAGGGAAAGTATTAATGGTTATCCCCACGTAATGAAATTTACCATAAAAAAAAGCTTTTTTCTTATTTTTTTATATTTATTAAGTAAAACTCTACAATCTAAAGGAAATAATGAGAATTTTAAGGGAATATAAAATGGAATAAAAGAACCGAGGGAAGTCACTTACCATAAAAAGAGGCTAAAAGTAAGGAAACTATCCAAATACACCCTAATCCCTTTACTAATCATCTTCTTTCTTTAATTTTATTCTCATGATATATATATATATATATATATATATATATATGTTTACACATATTTACATAAATATACATATGATATAACATAAATATGTAAATATATTTATTATGACTAAGAACAATAAGATTTATTTCTTTTAATTCTAACAAAATTTCTTTTTCATTCTAAATAAAAATAAAACAATTTGAATAAACACTACATTTTGATTATTTTTCTTAATAATTTTTATTTTTTTCTTTGCACCCAATTTACTTTTACCAACCCGCTTATATATATATCTATAACTTAAACTATATTCTGTTATAAAACAACCCCTTATTATTTAATTAGCATTTTCTCTCATAAAATTACTCTTTATTTTAATTCATGAGGTATTTATTAAATTACAACCCTGTACATGCAACTGGTTTTTTTGTGACAACAAAAGAAAGTATTCGGCCCAGTAAACAATAACCAAAGATTAAAAAAATATATAAAAAAGAAGCTTATATATCATTATTTTCTCTAAAACATTATATAGGCTGGAAATACAAAAGCATGAATATATATACACTCACATACACACACTCATATATATATATATGACAGAATGACTGTTATAGAACAACATTCTAAATATGTACATAAATAACTGTAAACTGCAGCATATACATATATATTAAATCCAAACTACAACATATACCTATTTTAAATCTACAACATACAACCAATAAATACTAAGTTTTTGGGAGGCTATTTAATCATACATAAAAATATTAGTTTACTCTTAGCATTTCATGAAAACAATATACAAACTGTTCAATAAAATATAGCCTGGGCAAGACCACAAAGGATAGAGAATAATCTAAAAACCAACAACAAAAATAATGCCTCCTACGCACATATGCCTCAAACTAATCCAGAAGAACAAATCATTTTCTTTTGTTTTATTTTTTTTATGCGAAAGCAAAAAGGGAAATGAATTTCAAAATAAAATCACCAACTTGGGTAAATGACGTTTGGAGACGAAGATGATGCCAAGTTAATCTCTCTTCCATAAAAAGAATCCAAATATGTTTCAGTTGCTTCAAAGTTCTCAGGACTGTAAATTCTTCTTTAGCTTTTCACCCAACAAGTTTACCTAGAAAGAAGTGCATGCACATACACCCATCAATTACCTCTTTTCTTGTTTTACCACCTGTTGGATAAACCTTACGCGTGTATTAATTAAAAAACTTAACTCCCTTGACAATAACAAGATTAAAACTAAAGATAATAATTTTCACCTTTAATTATTATTATATTTTTTAAACCTTAAATCACACTTTTAATTACTTTTGAAATTTATCGTTCCAAATATGATATTTATTATTTTATATTTTATTCAATACCCCTTTATCCAAATATTTTAAATTTATAAATAAACTTGATTAATAAGTGGATTATTAATCCATTAAATTTAAATTTAAAAATTAACATTATTAATAATTACATTAATATTCTATTATATTTCATTTAATTATGAACATTTAATAAAATAATAATAATTGAATCATTATAACATAACTAATTAATTCAATAATTAATTAACAACATTTTTTTAATAATTTAACAATTTAATTAATAATTAAATTAACGTTACACTTACGAGCAACATAACCCAAAACAATGCCTAAACGACAATGAATGACGACCATGACAAAGAATTGGAACACATTAATTAACCAATTAACTTGAATGACAAAAAGCAACAAGACCTCACAAGCCACGAATAAACAACTTACTCACATGTCACGAAGGTGCCAAAAGCGAAGGGGCACTACACCATCCCTCTACTTCTCTCTATCTCCCTGCTCTCTCTCTATGAGTCAATCACATGTATATTAATGAACTAGACTAATTTACATTCCATATGAGTCAATCACATGTATATTAATGACAAATTCGACCGATAGTAATGCACATAAACACTCTAAGAAAACCATATAGGATTGAATAATAATTGATGCAGCATCATACAACTCAAACACACCAACCCTAAAGTGCAGAAGGACATTAGATACATCATGCAACTCAAACAAATAACATAATATAATATTTTAAAACAATAAATATAAGTTGTATATTTATAATAAAAATAGACAATTATCAAAATATTATAATATTTCTATTTCTATTCCCTATATTTATTCAAATAAATAGATAACATAATATATATCAGTAAACTCTCTCCTTCCAATAAATATTTCCTCAAAATTCACTTCAAAATCTAATATTTATATAAATAAACTAAATTATAATCATACTTTATAAGAATAATGAGACTAAGAAAACATAAAATTAAATTAACTATTCATGCCTTGTTGTCAATCTTAAATAAACATATACTATATTGAAAGAAAGTGTATTTATACTATATTTAAAAGAAAATGTAACTACTTACTTTATGGTGTAGTTCTAAACATTATTTTAAAGGAATAAACCACCATCCATGATAACTATTTAATTGGTAATAAGCTAATTAATTTAATTAATTTTTAGAATATAATAATTTTTTTGATTAATATTTAAAAATATATATTTATATATATAATATTAAAAAAATATATGAATTAATTATTTAATATCAATAATGTCAAATTTGACATCCATTTAATCAAAAATAGATAAATTATTTTTTAACTTTAACACATGCATTTATTCTTATATAAATAAATTATAGCAATAATATCTTTGATTACTATTATAAAATAAAAATAAAAATAATAGATACAGAAAAAACAAGAGAGACACTCTCAAAGATGTTGATGACCATCTTTGAGAGTTTTTGAAGGGATACCTACCTCTTCCACCCTCTATCTCTCTATCTCTATCTCTCTCACCCAAATAACCTCTCTCTACCTCTCCAACCCTCTCTCCTCTCTACCTGTCCCACCCTACCTCTCTCTATCTCTCTATTTATCTCTCAAACACACACAACCTCTCTCTACCTCCCCCACCTTACCGCTCTCTCTATCTACCTCTCCTTGTCTCCCTTCTTCCCTCTAATATCTCTATATCCTCTCTCCCTTCATCCCTCTAACCCTACCTCTCTCTCCACCTACCCAAGTCTCTTTATCCCACCATCCCTATCTATGTATCCCTCTATTCCTTCATACCAAGCTCTCTATCTACTCCCCTTATCCATCATTCCCTCCTTTCCTAATTCTCCCTCTCCCTCTCCCTCCCTCTCTCTTTGTCCCCCTCACTCACTCCCCCCTCCCACTCTTTCTCTCCCACTCTCCCTCTCTCTCTCTCTCCCACTCTCTCTCTCTCTCACTCATTGTCACTCTCAGTCTCAGTCTCAGTCTCAGTCTCAGTCTCTCTCCCTACCTCCGTCTCCCTCCCTCCCTCTCTCTCCCTCCCCCTCTCTCTACCTCCCTCACCCCTCACCCTCTCTTTCCCTCTCTCTCCTACCTCCCCCTATCCTCTCCCTCCCCATCTCTTTCCATCCTTCCCCCCCTATTTCTCCCTCCTTCCCTCTCTTTCCCTTCCTATTCCTCTCCCAATCTACCTCTCTCACTCTCTATATATCTACCTCTCCCACCCTTCTATCTCCATCTCTCTCACCCAAATAACCTCTCTCTACCTCTCCAACCTTCTCTCCTCTCTACCTATCCCACCTTACCTCTCTCTCTCTCTCTCTCTATCTCTCTAACACACATAACCTCTCTCTACTTCCCCCACCTTACCTCTCTCTCTATCTACCTCTCCTTATCTCCCCACTTCCCTCTCCTCTCTTTATCCTCTCTCCCTTCATCCCTCTAACCCTACCTCTCTCTTCACTTACCTAAGTCCCTTTATCCCATCCTCCCTATCTACGTCTCCCTCTATTCCCTCATATCGAGCTCTCTATCTACTCCCTTTATCTATCACTCCCTCCCT
>CM021104.1:498562340-498608961 GCA_007115665.2 Sequoiadendron giganteum | reverse complement strand
TCCCTCTCTCCTTCCCTCTCTACTTCTGTTTCTCCCCCTCCCTCTCTCTACCTATCTCTCTCTCCCTCCTCCCCTCTCTCTCCATCCCTCTACTTTTTTCCCCTCCCTCTCTCTACATCTCTCTCTCTCACTCTCCCTCCCACCCTACCTCTACTCTACCCCCTCCTTCCTTCCCTCTCTCCCCTCTATATGCCCCCTACTTCCTTCCCTCTCCTTCCCTCTATCTCCCCCCTCCCTCTCTCTCCTTCCCTCCATACTTCTCTCTATTTACCCCTCCCTCTCTCTACCTACCTCTCTCCCCCTTCCTCTCTCTCCACCCCTCTACTTCTCTCTATCTTCCCCCTCTCTCTCCCCTCTCTCTACCTCTCTCTCCCTCCCCTCTCTCTCCATCCCTCTAATTCCCCCCCCTCCCTCTCTACATATCTCTCTCTCTCACTCTCCCTCCCCTACCTCTACCCCTCCTTCCTTCCCTCTTTCCCTCTATCGCCCCTCCTTCCTTCCCTCTCCTTCTCTATATCCCCCTACCTCTCTCCTCTCCCTCCCCTCTCTCTCCTTCCCTCCATACTTCTCTCTATTTACCCCTCCCTCTCTCTACCTACCTCTCTCTCCACCCTTCTACTTCTCTCTATCTCCCCCCCTCTCTCTATCTCCCTCTCTCTAAAGTGCACAAGGACATTGGACACATCATGCAACTCAAACAAATAACATAATATAATATTTGAAAATAATAAATATAAATTGTATATTTATAATAAAATAGACAATTATAAAAATATTATAATATTTCTATTTCTATTCCCTATATTTATTCAAATAAATAGATAACATAATATATATCAATAAATTCTCTCCTTCCAATAAATATTTCCTCAAAATTCACTTCAAAATCTAATATTTATATAAATAAACTAAATAATAATCATATTTAATAAGATAATTAATTTAATTCTTGTATAAAATATAATAATATTTTTGATTAATATTTAAAAATAAAAAATATATAATATTAAAAAAAGATATGAATAATATCAATATCAATAATGTCAAATTTGATGGGTATTTAATGTTAAGTAACCAATTTAATAAAAAATAAATAAATTATTTTTTTTACTTTACCACATGCATCTATTTTTATTTAAATAAATTATAACAATAATATCTTTGATTACTTTTTTAAAATAAAAATAAAAACAATAGATACAGAAAAACAAGAGAGACACTCTCAAAGATGTTCATGATCATCTTTGAGAGTTTTTGAAGGGATATTTCTACCCCTCCTCAAAAAAATGGTATATCTTTATTAATTATAATTGTTGAGGAATATTTACAATAAATATAAATTAAAAGTTACTAATATTTGTATTTTCCTTTCACCCTGAAAAATACTATAAGCTGATCTCTTCTCTGAAGTCTTCATGCTCAAGTTCTTGTTGTTGTGCACCAACCCTCCAGTAATTATGTGTTCATATTCTCACTGTTATGCAAAACAAATGTAAGTTAAAACAACAAATTTTATTTTACTTAAGACAACTCAAGAAAAATCCTGCATATTGTACCAATTTTCATAAACCAAATAAAACTCTAAAATTTCTTTTTATTTGACAGATATAAAGCTTATTCCTGTGCCAAAATGCTACAGAGGAAGTGCGCTGGGAATCCTTAAAGGATTTGTGGGGCTCAGTGGAGCCATCTTCACTCAAATTGAGGAAATGTTTACTGCCTGTTCAAGTAACAGAAATGGGGTCTGCCATTTTCATCCAGATTTTGCTGTTTTGGCTTTGCATGGTCGAGTTTTTGAGAGGCTCTGTCTGTGTGAGGGAACAAAATGGAGGTGATTTGGTGGCGGGTTTAAAGCATATAGGCTTTGGGGTCATCAAAATCATGAAGAATTCATTTGAATTGCTAAAGATTTCAAGCAACAGAAGCTCAATTAGGATTAATTCATCATCATCATCACCATCAGAAAATACACCATCCTCCGGACATCTCTTTACCTCTCAGAACTTCAAGTGACTATGTAATGCCTCTGGTGTTGGGTATACCTCCAAAGAGGCTAGAAGTTTTTATGGACACAGGAAGTGACCTTTTTTGGGTACCATGCTCAACCAGTTCTTCAAAGAGTTCTTTCGATTGCATAATATGTGAAGGCTTGGACATCCCTACATTCTCTGCATTTGACTCCTACTCAAGCAGACATGAATCCTGTGGCACTGATTCATGCTCTGCCATTCACAGTTCAGACAATCTCAATGATCTCTGCATAATGGCTGGATGCCCATTTGATACTCTAGACATGGAGCATTGCCACAAGCGTTGCCCACCATTCTATTATGCATTTGGGGATGGCATTTTAATGGGTGAGCTGATAAGAGACAAACTTACAGTTAACCCGGTCAATGGTGACACTACAAAGTTCACAAATTTCACATTTGGGTGTGCAGGGATTTCACTTTCTTGTGTTTGACTAAGACATTTATTTCACTAGTTATGAGAATGGGCAGTTAGGCGTGTGATCTCATATGATAATGCAGATGATGTTTGTGGAGGTTGGAAGTGCTTGGGATAGGAGCCAATTGGCGTACTGATGTGGAAATGTACATCAGATTTGGCAATGAAATGTGCACAAACATCATCTTATCATTTTGTTTCTTCTGTGAAGTTACAGCCTCTGGGATTGGGATTTCAGAAGGCCTATTTATATTGCTATTGGAGGGCTATTTTTTGAGGCAAGTCATATCAATTCCATGTGATTATCAGTATGTTTCATTCACCAAGCCGAGGAATCAGAAGCAGATAGATTCTTGACATAATATAAGTACAATAGGATTATCTGGGTGTAGATTTTATCACGAGGGCATTGTACAATCACAGTAATTATCGTTGCTAGAGTTGTTCATGTAGAATTTTCTGAGACCGATAGATTTCGAGTGAATTTCTTTGTGAGCAAACTAGATTCTTGGGTTTTGACGCAACATATAGAGAATAGATTCTGTGGGTGTTGTTCAATCTCTGGAATTTTCATTGCTAAAGTTCTTCAAGTGGCTTATGATAGAGATAGACTTGAATAAATGTTCTATTCCAGACAAATAAACTCTTGACGACAACATATATAAAATAAGGTGTCATACTCAATCAATGGGATTGTCATTTCTAAAGTTATTCAAGTAGGATCTGAGAGAGATAGGCTTGAATGAATGTTTACTGTTATAGGTTCTGCTTTTTAAGACAAGTAATGCGTTCGTTGTGGTTGTATTAGGGCTTCATGGATTCTTCTTCCTTTAAAGGGATTACACAAAGAGAAGAATAGAATACAGAAGAATGGTCGAAGAATTGCAAACAAGAGACCTCTGAAAAGAAGATGAATTGAAGAATTGTAAACCCTTGAGTTCTTTAAAGCCCTAATTCTTATAATACTAATAAGATTTTATATCGTAGTAGGGCTTTCAATGGAATAGAGTAAAAACAGAGGAAAGAACTATGGGTCAATGGAAATCGATATAAACTTATGTATTCGATCCAGATACAGTGCTAAATAATTTAGTTTAGCTAGAAAAGGAATGCAGAGTGTTTTGGAGACAGCAGCTTGAAAAGAGTAAACCCACCTGGAAAGAGATATGGTTATCCCTTAGATTGATCTCATATTTCTTAGGAAGTTCATCAACAGAGGTTTACTCCAAAAGGTGTATTCTGACGCCATAGTAGAACCACCTTCAGCACAGAAACGAACATTAGGAAGATAAATTGAAAAAGCATCCATGATTCAAAGAATTTGTGTCTTCAAAAAATACGTTACCAAGCCCATGGGAAATCGAAGGAGGGTGGCCTCTTCACAAGCTTGAATCCAAGAACATTTTTGTAGAATTGGGACGAAGATTAAACAGACTTGCATACAAGTGAGACCTGATTGAGAGCAAGCAAAGGCAGAGGACATGGATTCTAACAGGCGGGAACTCCTACCACAAGTAGACTAAGCAAAATGGGATATATGAGAGCTGAACATAGTCTTTTTCTGCTGCTACTCTCACAACGGCTAGTCTAGTTGCCATCCAGGCTCCAACGCTCCTATATGATAATTTTCTAAAAAAGCTACCTCCAACGTTCATATTTGATAATTTTCTTAAAAAGCTACCTCCAACGCTCCTATTTGATAATTTTCTAAAAGAGCTACCTCCAACGCTTCTATTTAATAATTTTCCTTTATCTTTGTCATGTTCCATAATTCTTATTTATTTATAATTTATGTTATGATGTATGAATTGTGTGCTCATGTGTATTAGAATTGAATAGTATCCATATCATCGAGTTATATGCCATGTACATGATGATAATTCATATTAAGGTTGTGTTGAATGCCCAATGTGTATATGTTAATAAGGTCTTTTGTGTTGGTGTTGTATCAAGTGTGAATCAAGCTTATATGATGTGCTTAGAGTACTTGTGTGCATTAGTATTGGATGTATTTATGTAATTAAGTCATATATATGTAATTGATTCACATAGAATGTAAGTTAATCTAGCCGATATTGTGGTTGAATCTTATGTGTGTCATTGAGTTTTGTGCATAATACTCTCCATGACACATACATAGAGCTAATTTTTATTAAATTTGTATAGTGCCCTAATGTGAATTAGACTTTGGAATGTATGCAGATGGCTTGTATTCACATTTTTGTTTATATGGAATTTATGTTATGATTACATGACATGTGTGAATTGAATTTGTATGTTGTATGTGTATTGGCATGCTTGTGTGCATTAGTATATGTAGCATTGGTGGTATTACATTGTATGCATATGATTGATTAATATGGAATGTAAATTGGTCTAGTTCATATTATGGTTCAATATTATGTATGCCATTGAGTTTTGTGCATAATGCTCTCCATGCCATGTACATAGGGATAACTTTTATTAAAGTTGTATAGTGTGCTATTGTGAATTGAGTTTTGCCATATATATAGTTTGACTTGTATACACGTCCTTATTTATATGGAATTTATGTTATGATTACATCACATGCATGAATTGAATTTGTATAGTGTACCTCATGGTACTAAGATTGAGTGATATTTAATCACTAAGTTGTATTTGATTGATTTATATTCCATGTACATGAGGATTTTATGTTAGTGTTGTATCAAGTGTGAATCAAACTTATATGTTGAGTATTTCATTATTTTTTGTGCATAATACTCTCCATGACACATACATAGGGCTGTTTTTTGTTAATGTTGTATGGTGTGTTTGGTGTGCTAATGTGAACTAGCATTTGGCATGTACATAATTGACTTGTGTGCACATCATTTTTTATGTGGAAATAATTTTATGGTTACATCACAAGTGTGAATTGAACTTGTATGGCATATCTTGTAACGCCCCGTCACAGAAGCCTAGAGGGAGTTGCAAACAACTACTTAAACAGGCTTTTTTTTTTTTATTTAAGTACAATTAATAAGCAAGTTCGCTAACTAATGCCAAGAACCTCTAAGGTTACGAGACAAAGGTTATATAGAACCTCAACAAAAAACATGAATTAAACCATGTCAATTAATTAACCAATAATTAAAGCACATACATTCCAAATAAGATAAATTACAACAAGCATAAGAGATAATTTTCCATTGTATTAATCCATATTAAATAATAAGATTACAACTCTCATTCCCCGAATGAGGTGAGTCCAATAAACATAATTACAATTACAACTTCCACCTCGATAACAACTAAGGGGTAAAATAATACAAGATCAACTAAAAGAATAAAGCAAGAACTGATACAGAGACCAATGAGCTCTCCAACTGGAAGTCTCGACCACATGAACATGAAGATAGAACCCAACGGATTTAGGTGCACACCACCCAACCAAGTGGCACCCAAAGGCCCACCCCCGTGCTAGGAGATAGTAACCAAGAATTCTAGTCAAGACAATCTACCTCTAGACACAGGCTAACATAACTGAACCAAACTGAAACAACCAATCACATTAACCTCACAAGTAAATCCCAAGGTACAACTCAAATACATGCAAGTACAACACAAGTACAACACTACATGGTCACGATGCTTCCAGGAATAAAGCAAAACAAGTATGTTATGAGAACCATACCACATAATCAAACACGAACCATGGTCACATCAGGTATGTTACGGAAACCATACCCACAATAAACAAGTACCAGCTATGGTCACACAAAGTGCCATCTCACAACACATCATGACTTACCCACTACGGATCGTCAAGATGGTGGCCTCAACCGATCCTCGACCCTCATACATACTAATACAATATCAAAAACCAACTGTTGTCCTAGACAGAGTGTCATCACACAGCTCGTCATGAGTTACCCACGACGATTCATCCTAGGCTCCGGCCCCCACAAGAAAAGGTTATCCTGGTGACCTTTACCGAATCCCGACCCCCATACTCACTCATGCGGAATCAAATACCTTTCGTACAGACAAGATAGATGACCTTGCCATTCCAGGCCTTCCCACCCATCCCAAGCCTAACCGAGCACTTGAGTCTATGAGCAAGGCATAATTATCTTTTTAGTGTGAAGTACTACCCAAACTTCTAAGTATATTGATTTAGTTATCACTTAATTACACCACTTACAACGAGTTACCTTGGCACCACTTTGTGTGCCGATCCCCGTTACAAGCCACTCCTCTACTTGACAACAACATACCAAACAATCACCAAGGGTACAAAGGTGCAATAAACAAGATACCACTACCTCGCCTTTTCAGGAGGCAACATAAGTTCAAACCCTCTCCAAACACTTGGAGGTAACAAGGAAACAGAGTCACTCCTGACAAGGAGGCACAACTCACGAAATCCACTCCTAAACCAAGGAGGTACAAAACATCCCCGTTCGTGAAAATTGGGTTATAACATAGACACGACCTCTGCACTATCCAAGGGAATCCACAATAACTTGCCAATCATGACACGACAACCCACATAACTGAAAATCCAATCTGGAAGACTTACGAATAAAACACCCTTAAATCCATTTCCAAAAACAAGAGTATGAAGGGAATATTCACTGAAGGCACGTGCAATAATCTACCTTTGGATATTCTAAATCCATTTCCCACATTACATTCAATACTCTATTGAATTCAGTAATCTGAATTAAAAAACATCTTTTAAATTAAGACTCAATATTCAACTTCCTAATTGATCAATAAATTAACATTTTCCCTTCAATTCAAATAAATCATTTTAAGATAACAATATCTCCGTGGCAAAATGAACCATCAATTAATTGCAATTTTAAACACGTATTTGCAAATATAGATCATTTAAAATCATTTAATTTCTCTAATTAAACATATATCTGTAAATCAAATTTTAGATCTTTCTAGTTATATATTATTTTAAAAATCAAGTCAATACCATGACTAAAGATACAGTGTTTTCATTTTTACAATTAAATCATGCCATTGGAAAATCCATATTTAATTCCCTCACTTAAATTTAAAACATGCTTTCAATAAATCATCTTTTTAAAATGCAAATAAACATTTGTATAATTGCATATGTGGGTATGTGCAGGATCATCATGGAAAAAAATAGGCCCTTTTTTTTTTTATAATTTTTTTCCAAGTACATAATTAATTATGAATTTTTTGTTACAACTTTTGAAACATATAAAAGCTCGTATGTCTAACCACCTTAACTTGGTCAAAAATTCATGAAATTCATTTTTTTTTTTTAATTCCTATAGTATGCAAAACATAGAATGTGATGCTTGTTTCGGATTCAAAAAATGTGATACCGTTTGAAAGTTATAGATTTTTTTCAATCAGCCTATCTATCAGGACTTTATTCATAATTATAATAGAAAATGAATAGTAATTATTTATTAAATTAAAAGTAAAGTATAATTTATGTTGGTGGAAAGCTGAGAATCTCCTCTAAGAACCCTTTTCATTTCAACAATTTTGGGTAAAAAAAATGTCGTCAGCCACATGGGCCATCATATGGCTTACATATCACCACTTTTTGGCCCATCACGATTCTGCACATACCCATGTCTAAATTACATATATACTTGTATTTAATTATTTAATATAAATATAAATAATATAATAATATTACATAATATAATATCAAATATTAATATAATATATATATTAATATTTAATATTATTAAAACATAATAATAAAATATTAATTTATACATATATTTTATTTTATTTTAAATTTACCCCATCTGCCTCAGGCCGCGCGAATTTTGAAACGGTCGGATTTAGTGCTGACGGTCGTGGTTTTCCCGGCTATGGTTTTCTTCCATGGCCGCATGTTTTTCTTTGACAGGGCAACGCGTTCAAACCAGGGTGGGGGTTTCCATAGACGTCGGCCGCGGAATGCATAGGCGGCGGCGTGGCTTTGGCTATGGCGGTCGTAAGAGGCGGCGCCACCGGTAGGAGAGGAGGAGGTTGAAAGGTAGCGGGCGCTGCATGGCCAATGGAGGGGCGATGGAGGGATGGTGGGGAGCTGAGTTGCAAACCGCACAGGGCATGGGCGGAGCTGTGGCTGAACTAGGCGGCGGCAACACCGACCCCGCGAAGTGGCGACGGTTATGCACAGCCACCATAGGGCCAATGGGGGTGGGCACGGCTCCCCAGAGTGCCTCCCAATGGGGTAGTTGTGGGTGGAGCCCTAGCTACCCTAACCCCAAAACAATAAAAAAAAAATTGTTATAGTTTTAAAAAAAAAAAAACTTTTCTCTGTGGATTTTTAAATCCGAATTTTAAAATAATAAAACCAGGTTTTAATTCATAAAACCAGCCATTATGAAATATATAAGTGTATGTATATATATATATTTGCAAGTATATATACATATATATTTATATATATAATTGCAAGGAAATTTACATGATTACTTGAAGAAATAATGATTAAAAGATCATTTTTAGTAAAAACTCCATTGATTTACTTGAAGAAATATAATTCCCAAGAAGGGATTTTTTTTGCAAGACAACTCCAATTTCAACATGAGATTTTTTATTCCTTTTCCAACATACTCTATTGAGTTTCCAAACAACAAAACATATATAATAAAACAACTAAATTTAATAAACAAAGAACCTAGTAATTTGAATTTGAGGAGGCCCAGACGATGCTTAGCTTCCAACCCTGCTTCCCAATCCAGTTCCACATATTTCTACAGCTTAAATCCCAAAACCCACAAAAAAGCAATAGTTCTTCCTCTCCTCCATTTTCCATTTTCCAAAACTTCATGATCCAAAATTGTGAAGCAAAATTCAAAAATAAGGATAAAACCCTAAAATTTCAACAACCACCCTAATAAATTCTTCAAAACAGAAAATTAGAAAATATCTTAATTTCTTCAATTTTTGAATTGAAACTTTTCAAATTTGACTTTTAAATTCATTTTTCTAATTTTGAATTTCAACCAATATGCATAAATTTCCAAAATGAATAATTTAACTTATTTCAACCTTATGAATTTAATTAATTAATAAAATAGATTTAATCAACGATTAAATTAAATTAATCACAAAATAAATTACATTTCAACATAATTCCAGATTGCATTACTCAACAACTTAAATACCTTAAGCCATTTAATTACCCCTTTTCTAACTTTCAATTAAATAACGAAGAGAGGGCACAATAATCAAAACAGCACAACTGGACAAACAACTGACGACATACAAGGACTTGGGTGACAACTTGGCACAGAAACCTAGCTACTATCTCTCAATCGAATACCGTTGGGTATTGAACATGCTCCAACCTGTGAAACCAGGTGGAATCGATGTCCTATACCTGTCAACCTATAATTCAAGTAAACAACAACATATAATATGAACAACATAAAATACACACCGTGAAGAGGAAATCACAGGATCGTAGGGCACTCACAAGCTAGTGATGCGATACCGTCCCCTTCACCAATACAATGTAGTTAACTGACAATTCTAACATGTTGATATAATTTAAAACATAACCATTTTTTATTCAAATAACCGCTATGCTAATCCAAAGCATGGAGTAAAGATGACATCTGAATAACCAGAAACACATCACAGCAACATACCCACACAAGGACACACTGTCCAACCAGAAGGCAAAACCAAGGGGTATTACATATCTCATGTTCTTGTGTAGACTAGGATTGAATGATATTTATGGCATTTGTGCATGAGGATAATTCATATTAAGTTTGTATTGTGTGCCCAATATGTATATGTGCATAAGGATTTTATGTTGGTGTTGTATTGAGTGTGAATCAAACTTGTATGTTGTGTTTAGAGTGCTTGTATGCATTAGTATTGGTAACATTTATCTTATTAATTCATATACAGAAACGATTGATTCATATAGAATGTAAATTTCTCTAATTTGTATTATGGTTGAATGTTATATATCATTAAGATTTTGTGCATGATAATCTTCATGGAACATACACAGAGCTATTTTTCATTAAAGTTGTATGATGTGCTTGGTGTGCAAATATGAATTGGGTATTGGCATTGCATGAATCATTAGTATACACATCCTTATTTATATAGAATCATGCTTTTGCACATTAGAATTGGCGATATTTATGTCATTAAGTCATATACATGTGATTGATTCATATGGAATGTGAATCGGTCTAGTTCATATTATGGTTGAATATTATGTATGTCATTGAGTATTGTGTATAATAATCTCCATAATGTGTACATAAGATTAATTTTTATTAAAGTTGTATGATGTGCTAATGTGAATTAGAATTTTGTATATATTCAATTGACTTATACGCATGCTTGTTTATATGGAATTTATGTTATGATTACATCACATATATGAATTAAATTGTTATGGTGTACCTTGTGTGTTTGTGTACATTAGGATTGAAGAGAATTATCTTATTGAATTACATGTGATTGATTTATTTTTCATATATATGAGGATAATCCATTTTAAGGTTTTATTGTGTGCTCAATGTCTATGTATGCACAAACTTTTATGTTGGTGTGTTAAGAATGCATATGTTCATTACTAGTATTGGTGACATATTTAATTGATTTGTATACTTGTGATTGATTTATATGAAGTATAAATTGGTCTAGTTTATATTATAATTGAATGTTATGTATGTCTTTGAGTTTTACACATAATAGTCTAAATGGCTCATACATAGGGACATTTTTATTAAATTTGTATAGTGCTCTTGGTGTGCGAAGGTAAATTAGGCTTTGGAATGTATTCACTTGGATTATACAAACATCATTTATAAGGAATCTATGTTACGATTATATCACATGTGTGAATTGGATTTGTATGGTGTATCTTATGTGAATATTAGGATTGATTAGCATTTATATCATTGAGTTATATGTGATTGATTTGTAGTTCATGTACATGAGAATAATTTATATAAAGGTTGTATTGTGTACCCAACGATATCCGAAAAATTCATCGCCAACAATTCGCAGAATGAAAATTCACTGCTAGCAATTCACCAACATGTAAAATTCATCGTCAAGTAAAATTCACCGCTAGCAATTCATAGGGGTGGAAAATTAACTGCATTAATATTTTTAATAAAATCAAAGTTTTTGAAATATATATTAAAAAATATTAATGCAATTAATTTTCCCCTCGGTGAATTTTCCACGACAGTGAATTGCTAACGGTGAATTTTCCTTCGATGAATTATTGGCGATGAATTTTCCTTAGAGTCGTACCCAATGTGTATATGGGCATAACGTTTTTATATTGGTGTTGCATCAAGTGTGAATCAAACTTGTATGGTGGGTGAATGCACAAAGTTGGGTCCACGAAACGTGGAATTTTTTGCCTTAGCCAAAAAAATGAAATCGGCTTAGCAAAAACGGGATCCCGATTTTTAAAAATCAGGATCTCGTTTCGGTTCGAGATCCTGAACCTAGATGACAAACGGGATCCCGCTTTTTAAAAATCAGGATCCCATTTACTAGAGGGTCTTGAACCGACGGACGGGGAATGAGATCCCGATTACTACGAAATGGGATCCCGATTTGTAAAAAATGGGATCTCATTTCGTAATAGTATTTATTTAAAAAAAATGAACAAATCTTCATTCTTACCAGCAACGCACGAGATCTCGATTTCTAAGCGACATCGACCCCAAAAGAACACCCAGGTACCGTACTCTCCCTTTTTTGGCATTTTTTCATTCCAAATTGAAATTGTTAATAAAATAATTGTTTTTAGCATGTTTTTTTCAAAAAAAAATTATGTTTTAAGAATTTTATTTCCTGTTATTGTAGAAATGAGGAATTTTACAAATAGACTAAAAAATGCATCAAATTCTTAAGATATTAAATAGAAATGAAAAAATAAACCTTGAATTGTATCTTAGAAACAAAATTTAGCTTTTGAAACTTGAATTGTTTTATGAAACCAAAAAAAATTGTATTTGAAAACCCTAAGTGAAACGAAACAAAAAATATTGCATTTCAAAACCCTAGAAATTGAAATGAATTAAAAATTCGCATTTAGAAACCCTAATCAAGATTTTTGAAATCTCGAATTCAAATCAAAGCAAAAAAAAATGAATTTCAAAACTCTAGTTTGAAATGAAACTAAAAAATTGCATTAAAAACCCCAATTGCTTAGAAATTGAAACCCTGAATTGAATTGAAACAATTTTTTTTGCTAAAACCCTAAACTGAAATCGAACAAATCATTTTGATTTTGAAAACCCTAATATTCGAGCTCAAGAAAATTCATTTGCATTTCTTAAATGTTTTAAATTTAATTTGTATTGTATGGAGAAAACGATATGTTAAACTTTAGTTTCAATGTTAAATTATAATTAGATTAGAAAAACGTTCCATTTTGATAATTAATTATAGGTAAAATAATCAGTCCTATTAAAAAGATGAAATAAAAATAAAAGAATTTAAATAAAAACCCACTCTAAATTCAAAATCTAGCTTCATCTAGGGTCTATGACAACAATATCATTGTAAACTTTTTTTTTTTTAGATTCTATTTTTCTAATATTAGATTCAATAAATTCCAAGAGTTATTGATTTTTAAGTGAAATTAAAACACTAAAATTCATAAGAGAAAAACATCCTTATG
This sequence comes from Sequoiadendron giganteum, assembly GCA_007115665.2. Classification (NCBI taxonomy): domain Eukaryota; kingdom Viridiplantae; phylum Streptophyta; class Pinopsida; order Cupressales; family Cupressaceae; genus Sequoiadendron; species Sequoiadendron giganteum. The sequence goes on along the minus strand of CM021104.1, from coordinate 498,595,859 downwards.
TAGGAAGGAACATCACATTGACATTCACACTAGACATTCAACTAATTTAATATATCCTTTATTTCCAATATGTTTTCCTTGATTAAAGTCTCACACTTCATCATGCAAATTATTTCAATTAGAGGAAGGCTATAAGAATGATTAGTTATCTCATCTTAACAATCATCCTTGAAATCCTTTATAATTTATTAGTCTTGTTTTCAAAGACCACTGTGGAGATCCATACTCTTATTAATTACTTTATAGAAATATTTATGCAATCCTTTTATCCACTGCTTAATGGAGGTTACCACACATTTTATCCTATATAATGTAGAGTCTTATTGTTGAGAAATTGTGATAGGAATAGTGATAAAACTATCTATTTCATACTTGAGGGTCTTATGAATTTATTAAGAAAATATGTTCAATATATGACATATTTAAATTCAATTCTTGCTTGGTCTACCAATCCTTACCCATCCTAGATACAATAGTAGACACTATAGATTTCATCCATTATGTTCTGTAGTTTTCTTAAACCTATATTAAAATCATCTTTATTTGATAATCTACTAGGGTTAGCTAACTATTACCTTAATCAATTAATGAGGTATCAATCTCAACAAATTTTGATCCTTTAAGTAATTCAAAAATATGGTGCATAAGGTTCTTGGTTTCTTCAAGTGGTTCTTTAAGGCTATACAACATACTTGCAATCTAAGACAAATCCCTTTTTGGTGGCTTAATGATTATTTTCCTATTTTGAATGTTATATTCTAACCAAGTGGGGACAAAAGAAGGAGCATAATCTTCCTAAGAAGGAAATTGTAGTTAATTACATGGATTCCTTAAACCCAAAGCTTGTTGGAGGATGAGAGTTTGCATAGTTTCTTTTACATTGATATCTTGTATGCCTTTGTGAATCTTTCTTTCCATTTTATTCATTAAGATATCTACCTCTTTCATAGTCAAATTTATGATAATTTAGTTTTCATGATCATTTTCTTCTCCTTGCGATTCCTCAACTTCTTGCACCATTTTCTCATCCTTCACATTTTTTATTATCTTTCTAGTGATATCATTTTCCTTAAGCTCGTATTTCATCTTTTCTTAAGAATATTCTCCTTAGTTTCATAAAATAATCTATTAATATTTAATAAGGAGTGTGGAGAATATAAAATAGGGTATAAAAATAGACCTTGTATTACTTCCTTATTTTGTGAGGACTAGGAATTAAATGTTTATTTTTTCTCCTTGTGTTCTAGAAATAATAGGATTAGGACTATCATTAGTTGGTAAATATTGATATGTTAAAGAATAGTTAGAATGAACATAAATTTTATCAATGTTTGTTTGCAAAATTAGTTAGCAAATTTATTTAGATAGTATTCAACATTCATTTCTATTTTATGTTTTGATCCCTCTTAGTCTAAAATCTCAATTTTTGCACTAGTTACCTAGACACTAAAGAATCTAAATATTTTTCTTTTCTAACTTCTTTTAGGTTCTTTCAATTCAAAACAATCTAAAATAAAATACTTGATTCAACATTAACTAATTTTATATTATACATTTTATATCATAAAATTCATTTAAGTGAGTTAAATATTAATGAAAAAAATGTTAAATAAAATAATATTATATTCAACTAAAAAAATATCCAGTTAAAATATACATCAAACTCAATGTTAATCATACATAATTATGTGTTTCTATTACGGAAATAGTCAATCTATTCATAAAATAAAAAAATATTCATAAACTAGGCACTGACTTGCAAGTCCATTATTCTAAGGGCAACCCAAACTTCACCCTAAGTTCGCTAAACCCTAAGCCCTGAACTCTAAAATCTAAACCCTTAACACTAAATTATTCATTTTGTCTAAGGACCTTAAAATCAAATTTGGTTGCCTTAGGAAACTCCACCAAATTTGTTTCCCTTAAGCCATGTCATTTTGTCATAGGACCTTACTACAAAGGTCCCCTTAAGCCATCCTATTACCATAAACCATAAACTCTAAACTCTAAACCCTAAAAAGGCTAAAGAAATCATTTTTTCCTAGGCCCTTAATGAAATTTGGTTGCCTTGGGTAATGTCACCAAAGTTTATTCACTTGAGCCATGCCATTTTTTCCTAGGACCTCACTAGACATAGATCCCCCTAAGCCATCCTGTCACCCTAAATCGTAAATCGATGTCTTAAGGGGTCCTAATATGACATTTCTTAATGGGATCAAAGAAGTTCTTAAAATTTTGTGAAGATTCCCAAGGCAAACAAATTTAACAATAATAATATTGTGCAAGATTATAATATGAATGATATTTCATGATCTAGGTTGGTCAGTTGAAACTATCTCAATTAATTGTTCCACAAGAAAATGTTCTTCACTAACTTACAAGTTCATTAAATTCCAAGGGACACCAAAACTTCACCCTAAGTTCCGTAAACCAAATTTAACAATAATAAGATCATTCAAGATTATAATATGAATGAGATAAATCATGATCTAGGTTGATTAATTTATGGTTTAGGGTGGTAGGATGGCTTAAGGGGATCTATGTCTAGTAAGTTCCTAGGACAAAATGACAAGGCTTAAGTGAATAAAATTTGGTGAAGTTGCCTCAGACCTTAATGAAATTTGGTTGCCTTGGGAATCTTCACCAAATTTTATTCACTTAAAATCAATGTCATTTTGTACTAGGACCTTTCTACATAGATCACATTAAGCGATCCTATCACCCTAAATTGTAAATCGATGTCTTAAGGGGTCCTAATATGACATTTCTTAGTGGGATCAAAGAAGTTCTTAAAATTTGGTGAAGTTTCCCAAGGCAACCAAATTTAACAATAATAATATTGTGTAAAATTATAATATGAATGATATTTCATGCTCTAGGTTGGTCAATTGAAACAAGAGCTATCTCAATCAACTGTTCCACAAGAAAATGTTCTTCACTAACTTGCAAGTTCATTATATTCCAAGGGACACCAAAACTTCACCCTAAGTTTCGTAAACCAAATTTAACAATAATAAGATCATGCAAGATTATAATATGAATGAGATAAATCATGATCTAGGTTGATTAATTTACGGTTTAGGGTGATAGGATGGCATAAGGGGATCTATGTCTAGCAAGTTAGTAGGACAAAATGACATGGCTTAAGTGAATAAAATTTGGTGAAGTTTCCTCAGACCTTAATGAAATTTGGTTGCCTTGGGCATCTTCACCAAATTTTATTCACTTAAAAGCCATGTCATTTTGTACTATGACCTTACTACATAGACCCCCTTAAGTCATCCTATCACCCTAAAACCTAAATCTTAAACTCTAAACCGTAAAGCCTATAACATTCATAAATTTTCCTATATTAATAGTTAATTGTATTTTCATTCAAGTAACATGCCTTAGACATAAATGAGGCTTACATATTTTATAACATGTTTTCAATTAGGATATTTATATTGAATGGTTTAAGGGTATTTCCTAAACATGTATCTTACATTTTGAAATTACAAATCTAATGTAGGTTCACTAATATCTTAGAGATCACATGGATTGATTCAATAATATTCACAATCCACCTCCGCACCATCCATCTCCACCACCTTCACCTCCACCTCCACCCACTCCACCCACTCCACCCACTCCACCTCATAACCCCCCACCTCCACCACCTGAAATCGATGGTGCTCATTTACAAGCATGAATCAATTCCAATGTTAGAAACATACAAGATCAAATCAACATTATTCAAAATGAAGAATTTTGTCGCACCACCTGTGAGGATGATTGCATCTAGGATGCAAACCATTGTTGATGTTGTGAGGGCTATGGATGGGATCTTAGATGAGCATCGATAGTGGCTAGAGGAGAGGAGAACTTTTGATTCTGAAAAGGAAAATGCAAATAAATGAAGAGATGCAGTAGAGAGCCACAATAGTTTTTAAATTAAGACAATGATCTTAAATACTTATGAATTTATGAATTTGGTTCTAGATGGATATTTTTAGTGACATGAATTTATGAATTTGGTGGAATTTATGAACTTATAATGATGAATTTATAATAGTATATATTTTATGACTATCTACTAGATCATGATTTCTCCTGATGGAAAATTGTAATATATATATATATATATATATATATATGCGTTAGACATAAAATGAAATTTTTGTGAATGTTTCAAGTTTATTGTTTAGTATGTACACATGTATTAAAATTGCATATAGTATTTAAATTTTGAAATATGTATGTATGTACATAGTTTAGTTTAATGATGTATGCATGCAAATTATGCATGGTATTTTTTATTTTAAATGTATGTACATGTTAAATTTTAAATTTTGTATGCACATGCTCAAATTCAATCAATGTTTATGTGTGTTTCAATTTTATATGATCTTAATATATGTATGCACATCCTATTTAAAAAAATTGCATGTTTGTTTCAAATTTAACTATTTATTGTAATTTTTTTAATTTTGTATGTTAATTTTGTATAATTTAATACAAGTGCACACTTATACCTCATATCATGGATTATTTTAACATTGATGATATCATAAATCCACCACCTCAGCTACCTCCACCTAATATGTGACCTCCAACACCTATTGCATCTGATGAGGCTCGCTTGCAAGCACACATAAATGATCATGTTGCATCCATACAAAATCAAATCAATGTTATGCAGAGTCAAGCATTGATTCCAGCGCATGTTAGACATTTTGCAGCTTTAATGCAAAATGTTGTGGATGCCATCAGGACCATTGATTCTGATCTAGATAAGCATTGATGAGACAAATAACATATGAGACAATTTTATGTTGACGGTCTCTCTTATAAACAAATATTAGACCTTAAAATAATGAAAGCCCACCTAGACCCCTACTTTCTCGACCCCGTTACTCAACAACCCATTACTTTGAACAAATCTAGAATGTCCATGAGGTGGTGCATACATCCACAGATGAGTGCACATTTTTGGGATCGTTGGTATATGGTTTTTGATAGTCCCCCACATGCTAATTGGGAGAGCCCACTGTATTTTTTGAGGAAATTGTATGTAGATTTTGTTATGGGGAAAAAGCCCAATTATTTTGATTTTAAATCATTTTAGGGTGTTGGTGGCAGCATGCCACAAAAGAGGTTAGGGGTAAGGGTTTATCCCCAACGCCCCATGCATGAACAACCCCTTGTTGTTGCTCTTGGTCCTCCCATTCCTGCACCTGTGCATCATCAAGCTATGGTATTGACATTAGGATCCCTTAGTACACTCGCAGGAGACCTTGATCACCATGCTTCTATGATAGCGGGTGGGGAGTATAGAGACGATGATGATGGAGGAGTGTTTTATGGAGCTGGTCTGAGTACCACTCCAGGAGTGTTGAGGCCCATCCCACATGTATGTACTAGTTTCCATCAAGTATGCTATGGACTTGATCTAGCCACACCAAGTTCGAGTGCATGTGGAGATTCTGGTGGTTCATTAGGTTGTATCAGTTCATTTGTAGAGTTTCTTACAATAGAGCATTATCTTGAGGATACTACTACACAAGTATAAATATGCATCTACACATTCATTTTATAAGAATTCTGATGAATGTATATATCAAATAAAAGTTTGCAATATATTTTAACAATCAAATTGTTTGGTGTACAGACGGCAGTAACGATGGGGCAATCATCTGTTCCATGAGTACATACATCGACACCAGTCCTACTCGGCAACCCTTATGGGGTATTTTGATTTCAAATTTTTAAATTATAACTGAAATGATTTTTAATTTGAGTTTTTTATTTATAATTGAATAACATATATGTTTGAAATATTTATGTTAGTTTAGGCGAGTCAATCAGATTCCATGTCGATTCCACCCGAGGGGTTGTCGAGTAGTCCTCCACTATCGAGCATCGTAGATCAGGGGCAGGTACATTTATATTGTAATTTGTTTAACTTACATTAATATTTACAATTATGAATTTTGAATTTACTATATATGAAATGTGCATGTACACTTGTAAATATTATAAGCTTGAGTTAAATGTCTACATGTATGTCTCTAGGTTGATACCACAATGAGAATGGGCTTCAGGCAAATATTAGATGTTGCGAGTACTCATGAGGCCTCTGATTTTCAGGTTGTTTAAAAAAAACTCTACGCAAAATGTGCAAACTTGAATATATATATATATATATATATATAAACCTAATTTAACTATACATGCTTTAATTTTGATCTTGTAAGACTTTGTTAGTGTGACTTTCATCCCTGACCCAAACATAGTTACACCTGCATGAGGACATGTAGAGCAGGATCCAAATCAAATAGTAATTTAAATTTTTTAATATATTTAAATTCAATTATAAATTATATATTGTGAATATAACTTTAATTTTAAATTTCAAATTAAATATATATATAATTTGAGCCAATACATGTTTTAAATTATTTTTCTTTTATAGCATGAGACACATCTTGTAGTTGAGCATGTACAAACAAGTCTTGGAGAAGAGGGTGCACAACCTATGGATATGGTACAATTAAAATATGATAAATTATAAATTAATTTCAATTATATCATTTTTAATTATAGACTTGTGCATCTAATTTCAACTTTCTTTGTCTTGTTTATGTAGATTGATTCGGAGAATGTAGAGGTTGCTTCAGGTGCACCAGAGCATCTAGACCCAGATATGATGGTAATTTAATTTTATTGTGAATTATAAATTAAATTATCATTACATAATATTTCATTGTCTTACATATGATTTCATCTTTCTCTTGTACAAAGTGTTTTAGGTCATCCGCATAGTCCACATGGCGTGAAGAGGTCTCTTGATTGTAGAGACAATACATGACCTAGAAACATGATTTTCTGGGTTATATTTATTTATTTCATGGACTATATTTCCAGTTTGTCATGTACTCTGTTGGACTTTATATTTCATGGTTCTTGAGTACTTAGTTGGACTTTAGTTCATGGGTTGTACTCTTATGGACTTTATTTCATGCACTTAATATATTGGTTTCATGCACTTAATATATCTACATAAATTATGGACTTTATTATTGTTTGAAATTTTAATTTACACATATACATTTATGCATTTTATGTTCATAGTCAAGATATTAATATAGGACATTAATATGAAATTACATATAAATATGAAATTAAAGTTGAAATTAATAGGACGTTTGAATATTTATAGTTTACAAATTTAGTGATCTCATACATGATATACATGATATGTACATTCAATAATTAGTGATAATTATTCAATGAACTTATTCAATTCAGGTCAATCAATAATTAGTCAATAAATCATAATTTACAAACAAAAGCAATCCGTTTATATACCAAAAAGGATAAATTTTTAAGAAATAAACAATACCATACAAGATTAGAGAACAAAAGCATTAATAAATTCTACAAATAATAACATCCAACACTAATTTATAAGCTGTCAAAACAAATAATGGCATCCAATACTATTTTATAAGTTGTCAACACAAATAATGGCATCCAATACTATTTTATAAGTTGTCAAAACAAATAATGGCATCCAATACTAATTTATAAGTTGTCAAAACAAAAAGGTACATTGAAAACAAATAAGGGGACGTCTTAATGGGTCATAATATGACGTCTTAAGGGGATTACTTAAGGGGTCATAATACAACGTCTTAAGGGGATGTCGTAAGGGGTCATATTACATCTTAGGGGATGTCTTAAGTGGTCATATTACTTCTTAAGGGGATGTCTTAAGGGGTTATATTACTTCTTAAGGGGATGTCTTAAGGGGTCATATTACGTCTTAAGGGGATGTCTTAAGGTTTCATAATACAATGTCTTAAGGGGATGCCTTAAGGGGTCATAATACAATGTCTTAAGGGGATGTCTTAAGGGGTCATAATACGCCTTAAGGATATAATTGATTTAACAATAATGTATGCATGATATTTAGTGATTTGAAGACATATTAGGACATATATGTACATAGATGTCATCTCAAAACAATGTTTACAAGATTTACATATGCCATCTCAAGAACATCTGAAACTCATGCCCAGAATGTACTAGGTCTTCACATCGCCTGATATCAAAAAGGTACAAGCAATGTTAATGAAATCATCAAAACAAACATATTTTAATTTATATAAAACTATCTATATGTACACAACTCAAGTACCTACATTTAAAAGTATTCCACACGTGTGTAGGTTGAATCCAAGCATCCTCTCCTTTTTGTTTCAAATTATGAGATCAATGCAATGATGGCTTAAGGATACAAAAAAGGATAATAAATCAATTTTAACTATTAATGTACAAGCAATATCAATATGTAATCAAAACATGTATTTAAATATATTTTAACTAATAATTATCTCTATTTAAAAGGACAATATAAAACTTAAACTATATTTACCTATATTTACTTATTCCATTGTACCATCTGCATCCTCTCTTTTTTGTAATGCATCTATGATTGTCTCATGCTCTTCCATAGAAATTGTCCATAGCACTTTATTTGCAGGTCTTCCGTGATACTGATCTAGTTTTATATTTGTTTCCACCACCAAATGTGAATAATGTATAATTTTTTTACGCTGTTCATAATCTTCAAATGTAGGTAGACCATTCTTCCTTGCTAGGTATTTTTGTAACCAAGTGCCAACAACCACAACCGATCCTATTGGAGAACATGAAAGCCATCATCAAATAAGTTCTCAAAATTTTCTTAATGGGATCAAAGACTTGTTCTAAAAAATTGCTTAAGGGGATCAAAAACTTGTTATCAAAATTTTCTTAAGGGGATGTCTTAAGGGGATCACCATACCTATTGGATAATGATAGCCATCATCATCTTCTCGAGGTGATATTAACTTATGTTTAGTCTCCACACAACGAGCCAACCAATATTTTATTTTATTTTCTCTTCATCCCCCTTAGGTGCAACAACAACATACACAAAAATTGATTTAATAACTTTTGCATATCCATATAAATAATTTAGTATTATAAAATAACTTAATAAAGTGAAATAAAATGAAATAAATTGAATTAAATTACCTTCTTGTACAAGGTCTGAAACATGGTCATAGTCTTCAGATGCAAACACTTGATCATTTTATTCAATAGTTATTTCATATTGAGCATGTGCTTGTGCAGGTGTCAACGATCTTTGCTTCCACTGTTCAACCCATTCTGTATTTTCACATGCTTCCCAATCTCTTGAGATACAAAACTGGAAAAAACATGCAAGCTCCCTTGTCTAGAGAGTCCATGTGCTTGCTGTCAAACTCCTAAATAAATGCCATTTAGTAGATCCATTGATTGTCTCACAATCAACTCTAGGTACAATGTTCTCTTCTTCAACCAACCAAAATAATGAATGAACTATAGAGTACTTACTCAAACCAGGTGCAAATAATCTTGTATTACACCAATCCACAATCCCATGTGCATCTTTAAATTTTACTGCATCTTCAAATTTTAATTGTTCTCTAGCAAGAATTCTTTTGACACACGCACCAGCTCCATCATGTTCTCCTTATTGCTCTTGTGTTCCTCAAAACAAGTAGAAAACTAGCACAATTCCACTTTAAAAACTGTTTTCTTCATGCCTCCTTTGAAAAAATGAATCCATATTGCAATTTGAAGACCTTTTGTTCCTCTAAACAAGTACAAAACTAACACAATTCCACTTCAAAAACGGTTTACATGATGCTTCCTTTGAAAAAATTAAATTAAAAATGCAAGTCACCACCTGTAAAGATAATACTTGATGAAAAATAGCCCAATTTTACTACTCTCGGCCGTACATGTGAAGTTGCAGACTTCATGGTAAATTTTGACAGTAAATTTAAATAAAACGGTTAAAAATGAATGGGATCCCGTTTTGTAATCGGGATCTCGTTCCCAATTTGAAATGTGGGGACCATTGACATAGGAATGGGATCCCGTTTCCCGTTTCCCTATCAACGGTTGGGACATTAAATATTAGGAACGAGATCCCACTTTACAAAACGAGATCCTGTTTCTTACAAAACGGTATGCCATTTTTTAAAATTTGAATTTTGATTTGCTTTGTGGTCGGGTTTTTTCCTTGTATTTCTTTTTGGGAAAATCATTGGGAATCCGAACCTAGGCCTTCAACCTGGTTTGACTTGCAAGTTGAAGGTCCTAGCAATGTTAGAGAAAAATACCGAGTTTAGACATATGGCTGACGACTTTTTTTGTAGAATGTTTTGATAAAATTAAAACTCATTTTAGATGAGACAATGCAAATTCCAAATATGTAATTTATTTTACAATTGGATTATTTTTTCTATTTTTCAATTAATTTATGATGAAACTGGTCCATAAACTTTAAATATCATGGTTTTTTACTATTTTAATAACTTTTGATCAACATAACATTTTGACGAACGGATTGCACGAGAACAAACTTCAAACAATTATTTTGAATTTAAAAATAAAAATAAAAAAAATGATAATTTTAGGTCATCTTATGCATGTTGTACATGACGATTAGTCAAAAACGACAAATCTGCCTAATAAAAATTTAACAAAAAAAAAATCAATAAAAAATTACAAAAAAATATCGAGAATAAGCTTTAGTGAGTCACAAATCTTTTCCCAAAATGATTTACAAAAATATGATAATTTAGGTCAAAATATAGATGTCGTACACGTGCATGGTATGGTAAAAAAAAGTCTTTTAAATAGTGGTTCTTAGAAACGTTTATTGAAACTCAATTTGTACAATCTGGGTATTGAAATAAATTACATATTTGGAAACTAGACTCCGAGTAATACATTTTATGATCAGTGACTTTTTCGAAGATTTCATCTCTAAGTGCTTCAAATTTTAAGGTCAAATGTGTCAAATTCTTAAAATCAGGGAAAACACTTCCACTTTTTGGCCAAAAAGTGGACTCAACTTCTTGCTAGCATCCTGGTGTTCTTTTGTGTGTTAATACTGGTGGCATTTATGTAATTAATTTGTATACATGTGATTGATTCATATAGAATGAAAATTGAGTCTAGTTCATATTATGGTTGAATATTGTGTGTTATTGAGTTTTATTTGTAATACTTTCCATGGGACACACATAGGGTTATTTTTTATTTAATTGGTATGGTGTTCTATCATGAATTAGGCTTTGACATGTATGCAATTGAATTGTATACACATCCTTGTTTACAATGTAATTTATGTTAAGTTGACATAACATTTGTGAATTGAATATTTATGGTGTATTAGTATTGGAGTTCTTGTGTGCATTTGTATGCCATGTACATGAGTAATTCATATTTAGGTTGTAGTGTGTGCCAATGTGTATACATGCATAAGGCTTTTATGTTCTAGTGTTGTACCAAGTGTAAATAAAACATGTATATGCCATTATGTTTTTGAGCATAATAATCTCCATAGCACATACATAACGCTAATGTTTATAAAAAAAATAGTTTGCTTGGTTTGCTAATGTGAGCCAAGCTTTGACATGTATGTAATTCTCTTGTATATGCATCCTTGTTTATATTGATTAGTGCTTATGTGTAATTAGTGTTGGTGGCATTTAAGTCATTAAGTCAATATACATGTGATTGACTCATGTGGAATATAAATTGGTCTAATTCATATGATGGTTGAATTTTATGAATCCAATTGAGTTTTATGCATAATAATCCCCATGGCATGTAGATAGGGCAAATTTTATTAGAAATTATTGTGTATTTGTGCCAATGTGAATTGGCTTTGACATTTATGTTTAGTTTAGGAAATTATATACCTTTACAATCTCATACTATGTTTGGGTCCCTTATTTAAGCTTCTAATTTTCCAAATTATGCATTACAAAGCCTTATTCTTACCTTTTTCCAAAAGGGGAACTGGCATTAAATAAATGCATTTAATAATTAAATTGTAATGGATTATGTCTATCCTAGAAATATAGGCCAAGACCCATTTTCCCATGGGCGAATGGGTCCCCTTTATGGGCCAAGACTTAATTTAAAATATGTTTTTGGTGGGTATTTTAATGATCAAAATTTAAGTTGTACAAATGTCAACTTTTAGAATCTAATTTTTAAGAAATTAGATAAAAAACTATAAATACATAGTCATTTTATCATTTTAAATATAACACACACCTCCTAACTTTCAAGAGAAAATATTATTACCAAGATCAGCATTATAAGTCATTTGTAGCACACAAAATTGAGGTTTTCATTCATCAAACTCCCAAATTTCACCTCTACCACCTTGAACTCAAGTTTGGAGGGTGTTCATATACATTTCTAATCCATTACAACTGTTTTTCACCCATTCTTGATTAGTTTTCTCAATAAAACACATAAATGACACTTTTTGATAATGTTGCTTGACAACTTTTTAGCAACTTTTACAACTTTTAACCAAAAGACCCTAAACACACCAAAATGGATCCAAATGGTCATGTATGACCTTATTTTACTTCCAAAAACACCCTATCAACCTAAAACAGACACATAACAACCATTCTTTCTATGGGGCTCTTGATGCCCCTGCATCATACTCCCTAGAGAGAAAAGATTCAAGTCCACTTGAATAGAGGTCTGAAATGTCTTCCATCTTGGACTCCTATAATATGTGAAGTTATCTTCCATGCTGCCATGCACTTCTTTCAAAATTCCTAATACCGGTTTCATTTTTACCTTTAGTCTCCCTAATGCTTTTCAATGACCCTTACTTCTCTTCCACGTGGCATACAAATTAGAATTCATTCCCAAAAGTTGCTCTCCCTTTGACCTTGCTACATTATATGCATCTCCAACCTTTTCTAGCAACATGGCTGCAACAACTAGGATATTATCATCTAATTGTGCAATTTAAGTATCAAAATCAGATTTATTGTGTGCTTTATCTTTAAAACAGGTCTGTGTTGCCTCAAATAAACCCTCTAGGCAGTAGATTTACTCTTGGTCATGCAAATCTAAATATGTACTAGTTAGGTGAATGCATGACTCTTGTAATGATTTTTTTTCTTTTCCTCCCTATAAACCTGTATATCTACATTCTCTTCTTCATATAAATGATCAAAAATAAGATTTGTACTTCCATTTACCTATTCAATGGTTTGTTGCATGGATTATCTTTCTTCTCTAACTTCATTGCTTGTGAAATCCTTCTTTGTGTATGTTGCATTTCCTTATTTTGTAGCATTCTCCAAGGCTTCATGAAACTATAGTTCAACTTTCATTTTCAAAGTAGTCATCCTTTGCTTTCTTCTTTTCTGATTAATCTGCTTTATGGGCCACTTCACCTTCTTTCTCATTGGCCAATGCCAAACATTTTCTTGATATGATTTCTAAAGACACTATTGTAATACAAGATTAATATATTTCGCAAACTCTTCCATTGTCCTATCAAACTTTGCAACTAGGCTTACCCTATTGTCTTTTATCTTGTCCTTCTTTTTGAGACCTTCTTTCTTATCTTGCTATTGCATCTTCTTGTCTTCGTGATACCTCACATAGGTTTTCTTTCCTTTTCCTCACTACCTGGTCTTTTGACATCCAGGTTATTCACTTCAACCTGCCAAAAAAAAAAAAACTTCCAAAAATTCCCTTGCCCAGATCTTTGGGCTCTGATTCCAATTTGATGCAAAGGAAGGACAACAAAGCACATTCAATGACTGATTCTTCAAAACATTGATAGGACAACACTAGGTCCCTTATTCTTTACCAATCACTACCCCTAGGCCCACAACACCTTCTTGGACAACAATGACATATGAAAACCAAACAAATTTTCCATTTCATAAGGGATATGCATACAAAGAAAAAACCATGTATAACTTGCAAGGATACAACATAGTTTGATTGTAACATTCCACACTTGACCACATTTGACAACTTACAAAACTGTCCCCCTTGAGGTTAAGACACCACACACACAACCCAATGTGAAATTAGTATGTAACAAGTCTCCAAGACCATATAAAATCCTCCAAAACCATTCAAATCATACATGAACTAAACCCTTGAGATGTTTTTAATGAACATACCCTCACTGCCCTCTATTTGCATGTCCCACTATAAAATGAAAGGAACAATCATTGATAACTTTCAAAAATAAAATAATCAATCCAATCGCTTTGGTAGGATTGAGGATAATATAATTATATACGTTTCTTGCAATTTTCATCAAGATACAACAATGGAAAAGAAATTTATGGTATTTTTTTCAAAACTCGGAACCCTAGTTAGGGTTCAGATGCGTCCTCAAAAAATAGCCATAAATTATTCAAACATCCATAAAAATGATCCCAAAAAAAAAATTGTAAAATAGAAACAAATATATTTCCATCCATATATTATATTCCTTGATATGAGGTCGTGCCAAGCCATACAATGCACAACTTTAGCTTGAAAAATAATGTAAGACTTAGAAAATGCACACAAAATTGAGGTTTTTATTCACCAAACTCCCAAATTTAACCTCTCCCACTTTGAACTCTATTTTGGAGGGTGTTTATATACATTTCCAATCCATTACAACTTTTTTCACCCATTCTTGATTAGGTTTCTCAATAAAACACCTAAATGACACTTTTTGACAATGTTGCTTGACAACATTTTAGCAACTTTTATAACTTTTAAGAAAAAGACCCTAAACACACTAAAATGGATCCAAATGATCCCAAATGGTCATGTATGACCTTATTTTACTTCCAAAAACACCCTATCAACCTAAAACCAAGACATAACAACCATTCTTGCTATGGGGCTCCTGATGCCCCTGTATCAGTCATCATTCTTAGGTCCCTGCATTTTAAATCAGTCAATTATCATATTTTAGATCTGAAACTTGCATCAAAATGTATTCAATAATATTTTAAATTATTTCATACTTACAATTCACATCACATTAGAATACATAAAAAGAATTGAAAAATCATTTATTGTTTCAACTATTTGCAAGTATAATCAAGATCTTTAAGAAGTTTAGTCAAAAGAAACCCATTGTCATTGGAGATATTGAAAACAAAAGTGTCATAAGGCATAGAGGTAGCTCGCTTTGAGAAATAATTTGGTAAAGGAGACCCTAGTAACCATGTATCAACATATATGACCTTATGTAGTGACTTAATTTTTGAAGATAAACTCTTGTCTAAACTCTTTCCTAGGTCCTTGAAAGACACATCCTTGGAATGGTTTTGTTCATTACCGAATAATTCAATTTGCTCATTCAATGAGATTGTTGATACCTTTCTTTACCATTTATAAGTGCACATTGGTCCTAAGATGACTCTATCTTACTTAATAAGGTAACAACAAGGATAAAAATTCAGATTTTATAACACGTTATCAATTACTTTACTCACAAATCAATATTAACCTCCCCGATGTGGATCTTCAACAAATGTTCATTGAAAACTTACAAAAGAAAATAAGAGATAAGGTTGGGATGATGAAGTTTCCATCCTTTACACATTTGTGTGTGGCTCTTCATAATCATTAAAATTCAATTAGTCAATATGAAGAGAAAGCTTCCTCGAATTATGCTGAAAAATCAGAATCTGTATCTCACAATAACTTTCAATCATTCAAGAATAAAAACAAGGGTTTTATTAACATAAATTCACCTCAATCAATCATCTATTTGTAGCATCAAATTTCTGTTATAAAGACAACCCCATATCAATTTCAAGCTAAGGGCATCAAATTCACCCCACTCCTCGATTCCCTATATTTGATTATGATGCAACTCTTGAAAAAGAATTTAATAAATTCACCTCTAGTTATAACTACTGAGACAACCAAGCCTTTACCTCCAAACCATAACCAAAATTTCATTTTTCATTATCATCAACAAGTTGGACATGATATAGAATGATGCATGTGTCTTAAATATCATGTATAAGATATCATTGATTCCAATCACATCCAATTGGGTGGTGTTAATAATCAATGGAATAAAGTCTATTGCCCCTGCTAACCAAAATTTAGAAATCTTCACGAACCTAATGCCAAATCATTTAATCACCTTTGTAAATGCTAGTGAAAATAAGGATGATGTGATGAATTTTGATCAAATAGAAGACATGACTGATGATGATAGGAGTGATAATAAAGATGATCCTCTACAAGGCATGATTGATCTCATTGATGTTCAACCTCGTAAGGGACAAATCACTTGTCACCTAACATTTCATTTACTAAGGATGATGCACTTAGAAATTTTCTTGATGGTCCTCTCTACATTACTGGTCATATCAATAACATACCTACACAAGGAATACTTATTGATCCCACATGTATAGAGAATTTCATCACCGAGGAATTATTGTTTGTGAAAGATATTTACCAAGATACTTATGAACAACTGAAATAATTGATTAAAAAACATTATGGTTTTTCTTTCCCTATGATAGGTTCAATCACTCTTCCATAAAAAATTTGACGTAAACAATTAGTTGTGTCATTCTCCATCATCCTACTATCAAACCAATTTCATGTAAGCTAGGCTACTCATGGTTACACTCCATGAATTCCATCTCATTGGTTATTCACAAGTGCATAAAGTTTCTTGTGGGGAATGAGATATTTATAGTGAATCACAATAGATTTAATCATTTGTCTTCCTGTGGAAATTTTGCATTGGATTTATTTTGTCCTAGACCTATTGAACCTATAAAGCCTTGTGAAGATTTCTTTTTCAAGTCCTATCAAATGTTTAAGGTAAACTACATAGTAGAATTATCCCTTAGCAATACTCTCGAGTCCATGGTTGTTCCTTCTCCCCAACTTACCATTGATTAACCTATGATTGATCCAAAATACCTTCCAAGTAACAAAAATAAATTCACCATAATTCCTCCACCCAACTCATACAAAAGACCAAGAGACACTAAGATGATCACTTTTTTACCACCCAAGACAAAAAGAAGTCTATAAACCTAAAGAGACAATGATTTAACAACCCATGTTAGTTCCTTCAATTCCTGCCTTGAGGGAATAAAAGAACCCAATGGTTGATAAGCCTGCTCCTACACCATCACAACTTAAAAATTATGCTAAAAGAAACTGAAATGCTAAAGAGCATAGGCATAGAATTTGTGATATCACTCGCTGATTGGAAGAAATGAACAAACCAACATAATCCACACCTATGAAAACAACTCAAGAAGAAATCCAACTTTCATCAAAACAAGAGTCAAACAAGAGAATTCAAAAGCAATAATCATAAAACTTCCTATTGTGATCAATTTGGATGATGATGATGAGATTGATAAAATTAATGAAGAATTACAAAATGAGTTGAATTTTCTATTTTCCACTTCTATGAATCCAAATGGGGGCAACTGTGATGATCCTTCTCATGGGAGCGACCCACCACATGTTTAACCTGGTGATGTTCCTAGCATGACATTATTTTTAGTCCCTATAGCTAGTTATCTACCTTTCATTTATGATGAGCAAGATTAGGATGCAGATGACCTGCTCTAGGTGGGCTTTCATGTGACGTACTACTTCATCTTTTTATGTTCTTCATCTTTTTTTGCATGTAATTTGATATCTCGTATCGTGTTGCTTGGTGTGCCTTTATTTTTGTGAGTTTTCTTTGGATGACCCTTGTTACTTTGTTGGTGCATGATACACAAGAAACTAATCTATTATGACATTTTTCTATTTGTATCTCAATTCTTTTATATGGCACAAACTTTATCTTTTCTTTGTCTTGTATTTTCCTTTTGGGGATGATGCAAGGCATGGAGTCAGTTAGGTATCTTTCATCTTGGCCCAAAAGCATTGTTTTTTTCTCTCTATCTCTCTATGTATCATTCCCCCTTTGTTTTCTTTGTTCCATGAGTATTTGAGGGATGATAATAGTTTTGAGCTCTATTATATCATTATAGAAAAGACATATACTAGCCTCAAATCCATGGATCCCTTAATGTATATTTCTATGTTGTTCATGGCATTTTATTCTTGGGTGAACCCCTTCTCATGATGTAGTTTATTTGGAAATGTATCATTCACATAGGGCTTTCAAAATAATATATTTTGACATTTTGTTAGATGGAATTTATTATTTTCTAATTTAAAGTAATTCCTCACGACATGGTGTTTCATAATTATTTATTTAAACTGGAGACATACATTGAAATTATCAAATTAACATTTTCGGCTTCATTGTGTTCACAAGAAGTTGAACTTAGTGTAGCATTGGCATATCATTGATCATTTTTGTAGCACCTTATCAAAGGTATTAGGGAGTATAGCTTTGGTATGGACTAACAAATGGGTATACACATATACCTAGTGTGTCCTTCCCATTTATTTTACCTTTTTATGAGTGCACACCTTGTAGACCTAGTTTGTGTTTCTCATTTTTTCCTTTGGGGCTCAACTAGTGAACAATGGATTTCACTAGCCCTTGTGAGAATATTTTATGGGCATACAACATAGGCTTGCTATTCCATCCTTTTTTTCCTTTTTTTTCATTAGCTTCAATGACAATGAATGTTTGTGTACCTTGTTTTTTTGCTACACATGTGTGTGTTCATTTATGCCTTTGTTTATTTGTCATGAGATCTTAGATCTTGGGGGCTTGATCACTCTCCTTGATCCTTTGTCATCTTATATTTCCAATAGTTGTATAATTGGACCTCCCTTGACATAAATTTCTCTACTTTAGTGTGGGTCTGAGTGAAATTTTATACTCTCCCTAAAGTGTGGGCTAAATATAGTGTAGGAAATTGTATACATTTATAATTTCACACTATATTTAGGTCCTTTAATTAATTAGACTTAATTAAGATTCTAATTTTTCTAAATTATCCATTCGAAAGCCTTATTCTTACTAGTTTTTGAAAGGGGAACCAACATTAAATAAATGTATTTAATAATAAATATTCATGGATTATATGTGTCCTAGAAATATAGGCTAGGATCCATACACCCATGGACGAATGGGTCCCCTTTATGGGCAAGGACCCAATTAAAATATGTTTTTGGTAGTATTTTAATGGTCAAAATTCAAGTTGTAAGTGTTGGCTTTTCGAATCTAATTTTTGGGTAATTAGATAAATATCTACAAATACAGTCATTTTATCATTTGAAATATAACACACACCTCCTAAATTTTAAAAGAAAATATTATTTTTCAAGAGAATCCAAGAGCAATATTATCAATCATTTATAGAAGCAATCACGATCCTAACATCATGTCCAAGTTTATGTGTGTTCAAGTTATCTTGTGAAGGCTAACAAGTGTTGTAGGTATTCATACATTCAAGTGTTCAAGGATTCAAGTAAATAAAGAAAACATGATCCAATTCCTTTGAAGAGATCTGTATGGCTTCGGTCCTTTAAGGAAGGCATTGAAGGATGGTGAGTTGCAACAAGTGTTCATTCATCATTTACTTCATCAAGTTTTTTATCATTAACATTGTGAATGTGAGAACACTATTTAGAGGGTTTGATTGAAGCAAACCCCTATATGGCACAAAACAATTTCCCTCTTTGTGTATGTGAAAATTATAGGTTGAAAAGGATTGAAGAGATATTGAAGAGAAATTATGTATTGTTGCATTTGTTGTCATCATTCTTGTTAAGACACAGAAACTCAGTTGTAGAATTTACTTTTGTCATTCCAACAAGTTTGTAAGTGGAAATAAGTATCTCAAATCTAACACTGAAGGACTATCAAAATTATTTTTAGAAGCCCTAT
Organism: Sequoiadendron giganteum; assembly: GCA_007115665.2. Lineage (NCBI taxonomy): Eukaryota > Viridiplantae > Streptophyta > Pinopsida > Cupressales > Cupressaceae > Sequoiadendron > Sequoiadendron giganteum. Next base: position 498,576,142 of record CM021104.1, on the reverse strand, counting down.
CAAGGACCCATTCACATAGGGGTGAACTAGTCCTCCTGCACATTCCAGAACCATCTTTTGGTGATAGGTACATGCCCTCTAATATTTCCTAGATATACCTACAAAATGTTGTTATAGTCTATATGTATTTGGGAATCTGCATTTTATATATTAGGTCATATATCTCATTTATTTTCATTATTTCAAATCATTCCTAATCATCCTAAACCACCCTTAAAGAATCCCACCAACTAGGTCTAATTGACTCACCATTGAGGTTGAAAGTCAATCTCTTGGATTTATGGTTGGTGATTCTGAATGAAAGCTGGAAAGAGGACCTAGGATCCCCCCCTCTTTTCCTATTTTGCACTATGAAATTGAATTGTATACATGCAACATTATTTGTATATAATATTTCTTGTGTGAATTAGTATTGGTGACATTGATATCATTAAGTTGTATATATATGATTGACTCATATGGAATGTAAATTGGTATATTTCATATTATGGTTGAATGTTATGCAAGTGTCATTGATGTTTGTGCATAACATTCTCCACAACACATACATAGGTATATTTTAATTTAAAGTTCTATGGTGTGCCCAGTGTGCTAATGTGAACTAGAGTTTTACATGTATGTAATTGACTTATATAGACATCCTTATTATATTGAATTTGTTTTATGACTACATCACATGTGTAAATTGAGTTTTTATGGTCTAGTGTTATTGTGTGCATTAGGATTTAATAGTATTTATATTACCAAGTTATATGGAATTGATTTGTAATGCATGTGCATAAGGTTACTTTGTAAATTAAAACTACAGGGTGTGTTCACAAATCTGTGACACAAAAAATATGCCAAAGTAAAAAAACACCAAAATACACCTTTTTGCGCACACCAAATTTGGTGCACGCTAAATCATCAAGCCATTTGGCGCACGCCAAATTTGGGATATGCCAAGTAGTTTGACCATTCAACGCAAATGATTTGGTGTGCGCTAAATGAAAAAAGTTAATAAAAACAAAAAATAGGCTTATGTTGTTATTTTCTGCTCAACCCATGCCTTGGTTTGGGGTGTTTCATCTCTGCAACTCGCACTCCCCAAATCTCTTCCATTTTTTGCACTCAACTTGCAATTCTTCACGACGATGGCACCAAGACATCAAAGAGGTCAAATATTGCAAAGAGGTATGTATTTCTATTGTTTTTATTTTGAATTTGATTTAGAATGTAGATTGAAATATTTTTTTTAATACAAATTCTATTCTAATTCTTAGGGAATGAATCTCCACCTCCAAACATTGAGAATTCAAAATCACCCCCTCATGAAGAGCCTCCCGAAGAAGAACATCCTCAAACCCCTTTGTCAGTTTGTAGGCATCCTTAAGAAACAAAAGAAAATATCCTAAATCAAATTGAAAACAATAAAAGAGACATTGAACAATTAATTGGAAGATTAACCTAGGATGTGCCGAAACCCACCCTTATAGGAGAGGGATTGCATAATCGTTGAAGTAATTTATATCTCATGTAGGATAAATGAGTGAGAAAACAAAATTTTGGTTAAATAAGAGGCATGAGTTGAGACAATTTAATGCTAGTGGTTTGTCATATGCAAATGTGAAAAACAAAAAAATAGCAAAGCTGACTTGTGTGCCCTATTTACAGACCTGAGAACCAACACACCTTTATCTCATGCATGTAGGAGGTTCCCCATCCATTGGTCGCCACCATGAATTAATTAAAAATAAATTTTGGGAGTGTTGGTGGATGGTATTTGACCAACGTCCATGCAATAACCATGAGGTATCACAATAATTTTTGAGGAAACTCTATTCTAAAGAAACAAATCACTTCAAGGTTATGCAAAAAATATGAGGGCAAAAGTTGACATGCAGAATGTTGTTAGGATTTTGACATTGATAATGGCTTGTTCTTATCGAACTTCAGTCAACATTGACCCATAGGGATGAACCCGCAAAGACCTTGGACTTAGTGATTTTATGACTTTGGTTTTATCTCAAGTTGATGCTAGAGAAAATGGTGAAGGTGGAAGCAATTGAGCGGGAAGTTTCTTATGTTATATGTTATGCCCTTGACAACGACTTGAGTGTTTTGGCCTCCTACAAATGTCTTCTCATAAGGGGAATCCACATTGGTTTCAAAGACTTACAGATTTATAGTTTTTGCTCATGTCAGTGGTGATAAATGAATGGGTGGGTGTCGCTAGCCAAGAATTCGATGGGATTTCACTGTTGAAAATGGCTTGAGCTTTGCATCTTCCCGCCAATGAAAATTCACATGAAAGAATCTGTAAGGGTTTTGAATTCTAAGAGTTTATCACTTTAAATCTCTAATAGTTTTGATAATCTTGGGACTCAGTCTTGGGAGCAAGGGGAGTGGGCGCCATCAACATTCAAGCCATTATAAACAATGTTTCGAGGACGGTCATCCGTGGATGAGAACCTATGCCATTTTTATTCTTATAAATTTCCTAAGGTTTAGGGCTTATTGACTGCTAACACACTAGGGATTTGAAGTTTGGATGCAATGGTGAGTGAAAACAAAATTCCAAAAGATTTGATATGGTCGGGTTTAACAAAGAAGCCCTTATTGTGATTTTAAAAACAAACCCTAGCAAGTGATTTTAATAAACTCAAATAGTACAAAGGCGAGAGGGGATTCAGACCCAAACTTGATACCACACGAATGGAGGAGGGAGATGACAGTTTGATTGTTGAATCCATTCATGTGAGCACCCGCTCAAGAGGTTGTCAAATTTGAATGTGCAAGGTTAAAATGTTAGGTTGTGACCTCATATTTATAATTCCAAGATCCATTAATGCAGGCAATAAATGCAAGTATTTTGAAAAACAAGTGACATACAATCACAAAAAAATGAGTTGTAGACGTTGGGGTATGAAAGGCCATGCAAAAAAGTGAGAGGTGGATGTTTTAGGGAATGACATCATGGAGACGAAATCCCATACACGGTGACCCACAAGAAGACTCTCGTGGATGGCGATAGGAGGGGCAGCTTCCGCATGACGAAAACCTACATTAAAATTTCTGCAAACTCCCCAAAACTTCATGAAACGTTATCAATTTATTAGGCATCACGGGTTTTAAAATTTTGAGGATATTTTGATTAATTTGGTTCAAAATTAGGGGCACAAAAAAATGAGGCAAACTTGAACCAACATAGCAAAATGCAAAAAAAAGAGGGGGTCCCTGATCCAATTAGGGAATGTGTGCAGAAGGCAAAACAAGGTTGTATTATATGCTCAATATCTATGTGTGCATAAAATTTTATGTTGGCGTGCTAAGAATGCCTATGTGCATTATTAGTATTGGTTTCATATATTTAATTAATTTGTATACATGTGATTGATTTATATGAATTATAAATTGGTCTAGTTTATACTATAATTGGATGTTATGTATGTCTTTGAGTTTTACACATAATAGTCTCCATGGCTCATACATAGTGATATTTTTATTAAATGTATATGGTGTTTTTGGTGTGCTAAGGTGAATTAGGCTTTGAAATGTATTCACTTGGATTGTATAAACATCTTTTATAATAAATCTATGTTACAGTTACATCACATGTGTGAATTGAATTTGTATGGCATATCTTATGTGAATAATAGGATTGATTAGTATTTATATCACTGAGTTTTATGTGATTGATTTATATTTCATGTACATGAGAATAATTTATATAAAGGTTGTATTGTGTACTCAATTTTATGGGCATAAGGCTTTTATGTTGGTGTTGCATCAAGTGTGAATCAAACTTGTATGGTGTTCTTGTGTGTAATAGTATTGGTAGCATTTATGCCATTAATTTGTATAATTGTGATTGATTAATATAGAATTTAAATAGGGTCCAGTTCATATTATGGTTGAATATTATGTGTTTCATTATGTTAGTATTACATAAGGCATGAATCAGAATTGCTTGGTGTGCTTAGCATATTTTTTTAGATTAGTACTAATAGTATTTATGTCATTTATTTACATGCACATGATTGATTCATATGACATATAAATGGGTATATAATTTATATCATATTTGAATAACACGTATCTCATTCAATTGTTTACACATTAATTTAATGGAAAGTATGGGGGATAATTTATATTCATAGTCTATAGATTTGCAGGTGTGTTACATTTGAATTAATATTTCACATGTATGTGATTAACTTGCATACATGTCCTCATTTATATGTATTTTTATTAGGGTTACATCACAAGTGAATCAAATTTGTAGGGTGTATTTAGTATTCATCAATAGCATGAAGGTGAAGGATGTTAGGAGCTACCAATAATATGATAGGGTTGAGCCAACATTCATCGATAACATGTAGCTGATAGATGCAAGGAGCTACCCCATACTAGTTTGGAATAAATTTTATACACATCATAGAGGTGATGTATGATAGGATCCATCGAATAAAATGGTTTAACAAGTAATTGAATTCTTATTAATAGCCTCATGTATTGTGTGTTGTTACACCAATGCCCTTGTTGGTGATAATAAAAAATCAATATAAGATGCTTGTCTTTCCATCAAATTTGGCAGTGACTTTAGAAATAAAGGATGGGTTGATGATGTAGTATGGGATGCAGTTAAGGGCTTAGGTATTATTAAACTAGGTAAATGGGAAGATGCATGCAATAAGGTCACATATATTTCTTTTTTTCTATTTGATCACTATGTGTATGTGTGATGTATGTATGAGTATGAGAGTTTGATGGACTTAAGAGCTAACCACTATGTGTACCTATGATGAGTAAATGTTCTAATTTCACTATGTTTACCTATGGATATGCAATGTAGGCATGATCTAGTCACATCATATGTGTGATTTATGCATGATCTAGTCCACTATGTTTATATGTGATCTGTATGTTTGATTTTTTTGTTATGTCTACATGTGATGCACATATCAATTGGCCACTATATGTTTTGTTATTATTAATTCTTATTGATACTATCTAGCATTATTTTGGGATATGTTTGGCATTGAATAATTGAATCAGAAACAAAATCAATTATTGATTGTGACTCAAAAGGAAGGTCAAAAATCTTATCCTAGTTGTATGAAGGAATTATTTCTTATTTTTAGTTTGTGAGCTCCAGAGATGCTAATTCTTAGAAAGAGCTAGTAGGTAGAGCCATTTCGAATGAAAACCCTTGAGGAATAAGACTAGATCTATGGATTTGTCATGATATGGTAGCTTATCCTAAATAGTTCAAAAATTTAATATTGTGGCATAGAGTTTCTTCCATTACTATTGTTTAATCAGGGTTGTACCACTTCTTAAGATGTAAGGTTCACTATAGGATCATTATGGGCCAAACATGGCCCTGAAATGGCAATGAAAATTTAAAAAATAGACTAAAGCAACCTTACATAAAAATTTGAATAGGTTATTAACATAATTTGCAAAATATGTTGAAATATAATTTGTAGCAAATTGAATGTAGATTGTAGGCTACTAGGATTTTTTTGATAAAAATAGTTTTATATGGTCAAAAAGTTAAATTTCAATTTAGTAGTACTTTGAATTTTTGAAAAACGAGTAAGTGATTTTCCAACCACCCTAAGTATGAGAAACAAATATATATTTTTTCAATCTTTGAATATACGTAGAGGATACATTCCCAGATGTGACACATTTTTTTTGCAATTTTTTGCAAGTAAATAATTAGTTATGAGTTTTCTAATAGGAATTTTTAAAAATATTAAAAACTATTTGTCCAACCACCCTAACTTGGTCAACAACTTATAATTTTTTTTAAGCTATACTTTGTGAAGCATAGAGTGCGATGCACCTTTTGATTTCAAAAAATGTGTAACAATTTAAAAGTTATAAATGTTTCTCAATAAGCCTATCAATTGAGACTTTACACATAGTGCATGTAGAAAATCAATAATAATTATTTATTAAATTCAAAATCAAATCTATTTTATATTGAATGATAAAATTCATTAACACAAAGGTTGAATTTCGACAAAAATTGCAACCCCTCAACACGTTGGGGTAGTTGAATTTTTAGGTTAGAAACCCCCAAGCCAAATCCCAAAGCAATCTTGAGGCAATAATTGAGGTAAAAATATATTAGAAAAAATGTGTATCTGTTATAAATAGATATCCATTTCTTTTACTTAAGAATGATTTTTTGGCTTCAGTATAGATTAAAATTTAACATATTATAATATATGTATGTATATATATATATATATATTTAATAGGTAAGTTCTACCAAAGGGTGTAGATCTAGTCATTTTAATTTTACATAGCACGCAAAATGGAATGAGTTCCATTTGCCATATTATAGATTGTATTCCTTCATTAGAGTTGTAAATACAAAAAAGGTACCCTTCTCCAAGCTTGTCTTGTTTAACACCTTTTTTAGGCCTTCTTAGTGACATATGTATTTTCCCTCTAATCCTGCTTTAATATTGTCATATCCCGCTTCAGTTTTTATTTTAAAAAGAGGAATACCATAGTGAAATGAGTTTCTATGGTCTTATTACATTTTTCATTAAATTAGACAATTGACCCTGCCTAAAAAAGCACTTCAACTTTAGAACTAATGGATGACATGCATTGGGCCATGTTACACTACTTGGCGAAGACATGGGTAGAAAATATTGGTACATAAAAATGAACCCAAATTTTGACACGTTGGAGTGATGAGCTTTTGGCATAAGATTAATTTATTTTAATTACAATGTCAAGCGAGTCTTTAGTGTGATGTTACTTCAATCCTGAATCATACTCCAAATAGACCTATTACACGTGTAAGACCCTATAATTAACAAGATATGAATGCATATAGTACCCTCACATCCTGTTTCTTTTGATCTTGCGGGATAATCATTTGGAGACACATAAATTTTATTTCATGTTAAATTGAGACTGAGATGGAGGTGGTTACATAAATGACCAAGGAAATCTTTGATCCAAATTTACTCAATGGGTTGGATGAGGTGGTACCATGACCCAAAGACATTGAGTGTCATATGGATCTAAACACAAAGTTTCTATCCTTTCTTCTGGATGTCTTAGGAGAGGAGCTTTGGGGGCACTATGTTTGGGAAAAGGAGTGTTTTAATTTCTTGAATAAACTCTACTGCTATGAGTCGGAGGAAGATATTGTTGTTGACACAGGGATTTACACCCGATGCAAAGTTGAAAAAACTCCTAAAATCCCGTGTAACATGGGACTACTCTCAGGCTATGGGTATCCTATAATGAGGGTAGACCTCTAGATTATGGGTTGGCTCCCTCATACATGCTTGTGTATGGAAAAGAGGCAAGACTACCTATATCCCTTGAATTTCCAACCGTTGATTTAGTTAACCAATTGGGCATGATTGAAGAAGAGCCTATGACAACAAGATTAGCTCAGTTGATTGAACTAGAAGAGACTAGAGCTGAAGCAATGAAAAAAATTGAGCAACACCAAGCTCAAATGAAGGGATAATTTGATAAGAAGGCATCCCAAGAGTGTTCCAGGAAGGTGATATAGTACTAAAGTGGGATGAACTTAAAAGAAGACCTAGAAAGCACTCCAAATTTGATGCATTTTGGTTTGGGCCTTATATTATTACTTAGTGTAAACAACATAATGCCTTCCAATTGTCTAAATTGGATGGTGAAGTGGAGCCAATCCTAGTGAATGGGATTCACCTCATGCTTTACTTTTGAGGTATGATCTAAATCTGTACATATTTGAGTAGTTTCTAGATGTCAAATAAGTGTTGTTGCACATAGATTACTTGCATCTTTGTTTTCCCTAAGTGATGTTTTAAACAGTTAGTTTATTTTGAGTTTTATTGGGGGGGGAATAAGGAGTGATTTTCCATTACTAGTTACAGTTCAATCAAATAGACATTTATTATACATAACATGGAATTAAGACTTCAATGTCATGAACAACAAGTGTATACTCAATGGAGCTATAGTTAATTACAACAAAGTTACAACTGAATGAATGAGCTATGTATAAAGTTATAGAGTCAGAAAAAGGCAAAAAATGGACTCCATACCCAATGGATAAGCAATACAAATGGCCTTATTTGTTTAGCAAGAAAAAAACCCTCAGAGGTCACCAAAAATGTTACTAATTATTTCTTCCCACATAAATTAGTGAAATTTTAAAGGGAAATTATTTGCTGGGGTATAAAATTTTTTGATGTTGACACATGCAATGAACCTTTTCTTTAAAAATGAAGAGTTTCCTAGGATTGATTTATTAGAATCATTCAAACATTTCAAATTGAATTGTTGAACAATCTTGACAAAAAAACAAATATATTTCATTTAGAAAACAAACATTCAAAGTATGTTAAGAGAAACTAAATCATTCAATGCAATTTATGTTATTGCTACCTATCAAAAATGAATTGTAGTTCAAGAACCAAAACATGCTAAAAATGTTACTTCATTTGATTACAAAACATATGAGCTATAAAAAAATTCATATCAGTTAATTCAGATTATGTAATTAAGAACAAGTTCAAATGGAGATTCAAGACATTACATACTTTGAATTAATTGATTTATTGAAAGATATGTTTTTGTAATCCCTCACAAGCCATGGGAGGACTAAGTTGATTTAATTGAACAAAAAGTACAATCTATATATCCGAAGATCAACTAAAAGAAGAAAAGCATATAAAAGAGGTCATGTCCGTCATTTCCTTAGGGGCCGGTGTAGGGTTGATTCTTTAGGTCCAAATTGATCTTCAGTATGTTCAGTATTTAGCTCCTTGGCCCTGAGTTCCAAATGTCTGCAGTTGATTAAAAAAATTTATTAGAGCTTAGGTCATGAGATCCAATTACATGCTCATCCACAGACATATAATTTGTAGCTATTATTAAACTAAATCAGCGTAGTCATCAAGAGAGATAAATAAAAAACTGCTAGATCAAATCATCAGGAGAAATCATTGAATCCACTATTTTTTCTAACTTGTTTTCTTCATGTGCAGATTCAAGAAAAGTAGTGTTGTTGTTCATCAAATTATAACATGAGTGGTGGAGAATGTGGCTCCCACAAGGGTTGAGCCCAGCTCATTAAAAAGTTATCAACAGTGTGAAAACCATGAGATCAATATTCTGTTCTAGAAAACAGCCTCATACATGAGAGGAATGATTGTATCTTCATAATCTATGCACAACCTTCTATGTATGTTTTAAGTGCATATAATATTTCATTGTAGATTTGTTAATGCAAAGAAGGAGAATAGGTCCTTTCCCTTAGTGAACAAGTACCAATAAATTCAAATCAATAGAGATTACAGTGCCATGAAATCATCATCAACGATACAATGAACATTGCTTACAATGAAGAACAACAAAGATGGTGCACAATCTTCAATATAAGGTATAAAGATAATGGCAGTCCCACAAAGACACAATGAATTTGAGACTAAGTTGGCAGGTTAACAGTGATCAAGCATTAAGGTCTAAGGAAATTGACAGGATCATTAAGGGATGTACAAATCCATATCAAATAATAAGTGGCAGAGATTGTGCTTCATGAGAGTGACAATAGGCAGATTTTCAAGAGGCATAGGGTAGTATGCCATTTTTAGAAGGCAATTCAGGAAGGAATATAAGCTAGAAATGAACAGTTGGGTTTCTCATAAAGCTTTAGTCATATGAAAAATGGTGGGAGATACCTATCTTCTATCTCAAAAATTTGATAATTATTGAGAGTTTGCTACTTTACATGGAGAAGCATTCTCTTGTTTTGTTGATGCTACAGGATGAGTAAATTTCATAAGGAGCAAATATTGTCATCGTTTAGAGAATGCAACAATATTTTTACTATCCTAAAATGAATGCATTTAGATATGCTAAACATTGATAAGTTATATTGCATTCAAAGAGTGCCAATGATACTGTATCATGGATAGAAATCGATAATGATGGAAAAGTAGAGATTTACAAACCCATAATTAAAATAAATGAAACAAATGCTTGTAGCACACATAGCCACAACCTGTGAGTGTTTTCTCCTTAAATACAAAAAAAAATCTATTTTGGTTTTCAGGGAGTAAACTGAAAATATGCAGAGAATGAGCTTTTTCCTCATTCAGGTCCATGAAATAAGAAGTTTACAAGAGGAGAGCTTAGTTTCTACAATACAGGAAAACCCACTTGAGGGTTTTGTGTTTCAAGCCAAAAAGGTCATCATTAGAGTTGGCCATTCATTAAGATGGTGTCTTCATGCCTGCAATAAGAAGTATAGCCGCAATCGTTGGAGGATTTAAACCCAAAAATATAAAAAATACAACATACATGGCAGACATTAAAGCGGGTTTTGCTTTCTTTTTGAGGAAATCTAAAATACATACAAAGGATAAGTTGAATCTTACCCACTTGGTTTTCTTGTTCTTGAATTTCTTTGCTTGAAAATGTAAGAGCTTTCAAAAGCTTTAAATAACACAAAATTTCTAGACTTTTAACAAAATCAGACGTACCTCTCTCAGACCTCCAGAATCTACAAGAAAATGGTGTTAAAGATAGAGTTGTCCAACTCAAAGGTTTTATGATGTATTTTCAAATGTTGGTGAAAAGGAGTTGTAAATGAGATTTAAAAGCTTTTGCTTGGATCATGGAGGTGGTTGAGGAAATCTTGCGAATATATGGAGTAAAATTAGGGTTTTTGTCTCTTGATTTGGAGTTCAATTTCAGTTAGGAGATCTAGATTGATGGAGTTTCAATCAAGGGGCAAAATCAGGAATATAACTCCTTGATTTGGTCAGTTTCAACCCTATTTTGAAGGGGTTTTCAGTTGCATACGACCCATGAGGTTGTTTTGAGTTTCACAACTCTTGATGATTCTTGGAGGAGTTCTCTTTCAGTTACATGCTTAATTTGAGGGAGAGGATGGACAACACATCATGTTTTGGAGCCAAAATTCAAATTTTGAATTTTGGGAGCCATTTATATAAGTCTTCTTTTCTTCTCATTTCTTCTCTAGTTCTGAGTTTGGTGACTGCTGAGGTAGATTATTCAACCTTTGTAACTCAGTTCTCATGATTTTTTAGATATTTTGTAGATCTTTTTGCCTAAGGATGTAAGAGAGTCCTGATTTTTCAATAGAAGAAGCTTGTTTCCTCAATTTTCTTTTGTTTCATTATTGATTAGTGAATGATTTGATTAAAATACTATGTTCTCCTTTATTTTATCTGAATTCCTTCAATATTGGATGCAAAAGGTAGCATGTTATAGTGTAGGCCTGTGAATGTGTGTCTTTTCTTGCATTAGAATTGTGAAAACATCCTTGTTTTCCTTCTTATGAGAATCAAAAAACTGAAACCTTTCATTAGAATTTTTTTCAAACATGTGCAAATGAGTTGTGAAATACTATAATTTTTTTAAAATTGACCAGATTTGTGAGTTTCAAAAAACATTTTTAGGTTTATATATTTGGTGTATCACCCATTAGTGTTAAGTTTATTTTGCAAAGAATTATCCTTCTTACCTTTTCCTCTGTTAAAAGTTAGTATTCACAAGGAATATCCAAAGGGAGCCAACCCATAATCTAGAGGTCTATCCTCATTATAGGATATCCACAGCCTCAGAGTAGTCCCATGTTGCATGGGATTTTAGGAGTTTTTTCAACTTTGCATTGGGTACAAATCCCTGTGTCAATAGTTGTGTTTCGAATACTCTTTTTCGTCTACTCTTAAAGGCATAATATTTTTTTCTAAGAAAACAAGACTCTAGTTCAATTATTGGATTACAGTTGTACCATTCAAAATCTAGGTCACATGGTATTAAATGAAGTCCTATTAATATCATTCCACACCTTTATTCTCTTATTGTGCTTTCTAGCCTTGCATATTCCTCACAAGAATGATAAGGTATAACCTTGCGGATAGTCATACCAAGCACCTTTTCTATAAGTGGTTAGGCTATATGATGATGGAAGATCCAAATGATGGGACCCAATATGATTTGAGGCTTTAATTGGGGAAAAACCTAAAAAATATTCTCATTTTGGTACAATAAGTCTATAAACCCAAAATGGATTTTTCACAAGTCATGCAAGGTTCCCATAGTTGTTAAGGGGCAATGATTACTACTATTAGAGGTGTAATATTACCTACATTGATTAGCTTTACTCTTGTATTCCTCTTTAAAAAAATTTATCACCTTTGATTGTGCAACATTTTCCTTGATCCTTTGGTAACAGGTCTTCCAATCCTTCCCACTTACTTGGATTTGACTCAATAATTATTTCACTTTCTTGTTTAACTCTAAAATTGGCCAAGAAATCTACGACCCCATTTGCTTCTTGTTATATATGTGATAACAGAAAAATCCTTGAGTTCTTCCAAATACTTCCATATCTTTATCACACAACTTTTTTAATTTCCAGTTTGGTGTATTTTTCTTAGTGACTACTTGTATGCAAAGTAATGAGTCACCTTCAATATCTTATTTTCTGATCTTTTTTCTCCGTATAACAATAAACCCAAATCCAAAGCCTCTATTTCAGCTTCATTATTTTTAGCATGTCTGATTTTCTTGGATAATTCCCATATACAAGTTGTCCACCGATATATCTAATAATGCAACCTGTACAGGTGTTGGTCCAAGATTTTCTTTTGAAGAACCATTAAAATTGATCTTGAATCTTTCCTACATTGGTCTCTTCCAAGCTACTTCCCTTCTGATCTTCGATTTATCTTTCAGTTTTCCCTTGGGTCTTTTTAAATTAACCCACCTTTTCTTTAATTCCTCATTCCAGCTTGTGAACTTGGTGTCTGATTTCACCACACTTTTTGCATTTAATAGTTCACAAAGACCTTCTTTGATTTTTTGTATTAGTTCATCTTTATCCATACTTTTTTATTGATTTTTTTGTATTTCTTTCCTTCCATAGGTGCCAAACAATCATTGATGATGCAAAAATCCATAACTTTTCCAACATTGCTTCCTTCTTTCCTTTTGTCTAGCTAATCAACCATTATTTAGGATCATATTCTATAGCTCCACTCCATCCTTAAACTTCTTGGATCTAGTCCCAAGACCTCTTTGAGTATGAACATCCTAGAAGGAGATGATTGACTATTTCACAGTTTTTATAACATAGTACACATATGTTTGGTCCTTGTATACCAATCGTATTTAATTTCTCCGTTGTAAGTGCAACGTTTTGTAGTGTCATCAATAGGAAAGCACCTGCCTTGCGTAGACTCTAGGATTCTAGCATAATGTTCTTGGACAAGTTTTATCCACTTGTATTACATTTTGAATCTGATACCCCATTTTAATAGTATATTCTCCTGATCTTGTCATATTATAATATTAATATTAATATAAATATTTATATATATTTAATATAATATATATGATAAATTAATATATACTAGCATATATTAAGATTCATATAATATACATATTATTTACTATAATATAATATTATATATAATATATTGTAATATAATTATATCTATAGTATTTAGTATAATATAATATTATATATGATAATATAAATATTATGAAAATATTTGATGGATTTTTGTAAGGGAGTTAAATTTCATATTTATTAGAATAAAACTATAAGGAGTAGAGAGCAATGTATACATCTCTCTCTCCCTCTCTCTCGCCTTACCTATCCACTTTTGTCTATCTCTACTCACCCTCTTCCTCTCTACCTACATTTCCCCCAATCCTTCCCACCCTACCTCTCTACCTACCTCTCCCTCGCTTCCACCTTCCCCCTTTGTTTCTCTCTCCCATACCCTTCCCCCTCTACTTCTCTTTATATC
>CM021104.1:498501999-498562240 GCA_007115665.2 Sequoiadendron giganteum | reverse complement strand
CTCTCACTCTCTCTCCCTCAGTCTCTACTTCTCTCTATCTCCCCCTTCCTCTCTCTACCTACCTTTCTCTCCATCCCTCCTGTCTCTCCCTCCCTCTCTCTCCCCCTCCCTCTCTCTCTCCCTCTCTCCTTCCCCCTCTACTTCTCTCTATCTCCCCCCTCTCTCTCCATCTCCCTCCCCCCCTCCCCCTCTCTCTCCCTCCCACCCTACCTCTACTCTACCCCCTCCTTCCTTCCCTCTCTCCCCTCTATCTGCCCCCTCCTTCCTTTCTCTCTCTCCTTCCCTCTATCTCCCCCCTTCCTCTCTCTACCTCTCTCTCTACCTACCTCTCTCCATCCCCCACCCCTCCCCCCTCTCTCTCTCTCTCTCTCCCTCTCCCTCCTCCTGCTCTCCGTCCTCTGCCACCTCCTCTCTCACACATCCTCTCTCTCACTCTCTCTCCCCCTCCCCACCCCTCTACCCCCTCCTTCCTTCCCTCTTTTCCCTGTCATTCTCTCTCCTTCCTTCCATACTTCTCTCTATTTACCCCTCCCTCTCTCTACCTACCTCTCTCTCCACCCTTCTACTTCTCTCTATCTCCCCCCCTCTCTCTCTCCCCCTCTCTCTCCCCCTCTCTCTACCTACACCTCTCTCTACCTCCCTCTCTCTAAAGTGCACAAGGACATTGGACACATCATGCAACTCAAACAAATAACATAATATAATATTTGAAAATAATAAATATAAATTGTATATTTATAATAAAATCGACAATTATAAAAATATTATAATATTTCTATTTCTATTCCTTATATTTATTCAAATAAATAGATAACATAATATATATCAATAAACTCTCTCCTTCCAATAAATATTTCCTCAAAATTCACTTCAAAATCTAATATTTATATAAATAAACTAAATTATAAGCATATTTAATAAGATAATAAATTTAATTAATTTTTAAAATATAATAATATTTTTGATTAATATTTAAAAATAAAAAATATATAATATTAAAAAAAGATATGAATAATATTAATATCAATAATGTCAAATTTGATGGGTATTTAATGTTAAGTAACCAATTTAATAAAAAATAAATAAATTATTTTTTTTACTTTAACACATGCATCTATTTTTATTTAAATAAATTATAACAATAATATCTTTAATTACTTTTTTAAAATAAAAACAAAAACAATAGATACAGAAAAACAAGAGAGACACTCTCAAAGATGTTCATGCCCATCTTTGAGAGTTTTTGAAAGGATATTTCTACCCCTCCTCAAAAAAATGGTATATCTTTATTAATTATAATTGTTGAAGAATATTTACAATAAATATAAATTAAAAGTTACTAATATTTGTATTTTCATTTCACCCTGAAAAATACTATAAGCTGATCTCTTCTCTGAAGTCTTCATGCTCAAGTTCTTCTTGTTGTGCACCAACCCTCCAGTAATTATGTGTTCATGTTCTCACTGTTATGCAAAACAAATGTAAGTTAAACAACGAATTTTTTTGTCAAAACTAAATTTTACTTAAGACAACTCAAGAAAAATCCTGCATATTGTACCAATTTTCATAAACCAAATAAAACTCTAAAATTTCTTTTTATTTGACAGATATAAAGCTTATTCCTGTGCCAAAATGCTACAGAGGAAGTGCGCTGGGAATCCTTAAAGGATTTGTGGGGCTCAGTGGAGCCATCTTCACTCAAATTGAGGACATGTTTACTGCCTGTTCAAATAACAGAAATGGGGTCTGCCATTTTCATCCAGATTTTGCTGTTTTGGCTTTGCATGGTCAAGTTTTTGAGAGGCTCTGTCTGTGTGAGGAAAGCAGAAAATCGATTTTATTTTGCCAAGGAGAAAGAGGTCTCCAATTTCCTCACGTAAAATTTTGTACAATGTTATCCATTGCATTAAAATCCCTGATTAGTCAATTCGATTCAGAAAATCACTTGTGGGTTTAAATTTTTTATATCTCTGTACAATCAAAATCGCTCGATTTCCACACAGCTGCTTTCTTTTTTAATACTTTCTAACTGTGAGAGATTTGGAATGAAACAATATTAAATTTTCTCCGACGTTACAGAAATGTTTTATATTGAAGGCAACGGACCCGGTTTTATAATAAAAGAAGCTGAAAGAAGAGATTGTCGGTCCCCATGCGCGCACTGATTTGGCAATGAAATGTGCACAAACATCATCTAATCATTTTGTTTCTTCTGCGAAGTTGTAGCCTCTGGGATTGGGATTTCAGAAGGCCTATTTATATTGCTATTGGAGGGCTATTTTTCGAGGCAAGTCATATCAATTCCATGTGATTATCAGTATGTTTCATTCACCAAGCCGAGGAATCAGAAGCAGATAGATTCTTGACATAATATAAGTACAATAGGATTATCTGGGTGTAGATTTTATCACGAGGGCATTGTACAATCACAGTAATTATCGCTGCTAGAGTTGTTCATGTAGAATTTTCTGAGACCGATAGATTTCGAGTGAATTTCTTTGTGAGCAAACTAGATTCTTGGGTTCTGACGCAACATATAGAGAATAGATTCTGTGGGTGTTGTTCAATCTCTGGAATTTTCATTGCTAAAGTTCTTCAAGTGGCTTATGATAGAGATAGACTTGAATAAATGTTCTATTCCAGCCAAATAAACTCTTGACGACAACATATATAAAATAGGGTGTCATACTCAATCAATGGGATTGTCATTTCTAAAATTATTCAAGTAGGATCTGAGAGAGATAGGCTTGAATGAATGTTTACTGTTATAGGTTCTGCTTTTTAAGACAAGTAATGCGTTCGTTGTGGTTGTATTAGGGCTTCATGGATTCTTCTTCCTTTAAAGGGATTACACAAAGAGAAGAATAGAATACAGAAGAATGGTCGAAGAATTGCAGACAAGAGACCTCTGAAAAGCAGATGAATTGAAGAATTGTAAACCCTTGAGTTCTTTAAAGCCCTAATTTTTATAATACTAATAAGATTTTACATCGTAGTAGGGCTTTCAATGGAATAGAGTAAATACAGAGGAAAGAACTATGGGTCAATGGAAATCGATATAAACTTATGTATTCGATCCAGATACAGTTCTAAATAATTTAGTTTAGCTAGAAAAGGAATACAGAGTGTTTTGGAGACAGCAGCTTGAAAAGAGTAAACCCACCTCGAAAGAGATATGGTTATCCCTTAGATTGATCTCAGATTTCTTAGGAAGTTCATCAACAGAGGTGCACTCCAAAAGGTGTATTCTGACGCCATAGTAGAACCACCTTCAGCACAGAAACGAACATTAGGAAGATAAATTGAAAAAGCATCCATGATTCAAAGAATTGTGTCTTCAAAAAATACGTTACCAAGCCCATTGGAAATCAAAGGAGGGTGGCCTCTTCACAAGCTTGAATCCAAGAACATTTCTGTAGAATTGGGACGAAGATTGAAGAGACTTGCATACAAGTGAGACCTGATTGAGAGAAAGCAAAGGCAGAGGACATGGATTCTAACAGGGCGGGAATTCCTACCACAAGTAGACTAAGCAAAAGAGCTGAACATAGTCTTTTTATGCTGCTACTCTCACAACGGCTAGTCTAGTTGCCATCCAGGCTCCAACGCTCCTATTTGATAATTTTCTTAAAAAGCTACCTCCAACGATCATATTTGATAATTTTCTAAAAAAGCTACCTCCAACGTTCATATTTGATAATTTTCTTAAAAAGCTACCTCCAACGCTCCTATTTGATAATTTTCTAAAAAAGCTACCTCCAACGCTCCTATTTAATAATTTTCCTTTATCTTTGTCATGTTCCATAATACTTGTTTATATATAATTTATGTTATGATTAAATCGCATTTGTGAACTGAATTTGTATGATGTATGAATTGTGTGCTCATGTGTATTAGAATTGAATAGTATCCATATCATCGAGTTATATGCCATGTACATGATGATAATTCATATTAAGGTTGTGTTGAATGCCCAATGTGTATATGTTAATAAGGTCTTTTGTGTTGTTGTATCAAGTGTGAATCAAGCTTATATGATGTGCTTAGAGTACTTGTGTGCATTAAAATTGGATGTATTTATGTAATTAAGTCATATATATTTAATTGATTCACATAGAATGTAAGTTAATCTAGCTGATATTGCGGTTGAATCTTATGTGTGTCATTGAGTTTTGTGCATAATTCTCTCCATGACACATACATAGAGCTATTTTTTATTAAATTTGTATGGTGCCCTAATGTGAATTAGACTTTGGAATGTATGCAGATGGCTTGTATTCACATTTTTGTTTATATGGAATTTATGTTATGATTACATCACATGTGTGAATTGAATTTGTACGTTGTATGTGTATTGGCGTGCTTGTGTGCATTAGTATATGTGGCATTGATGGTATTACATTGTATGCATATGATTGATTCATATGGAATGTAAATTGGTCTAGTTCATATTATGGTTCAATATTATGTATGCCATTGAGTTTTGTGCATAATGCTCTCCATGCCATGTACATAGGGCTAACTTCTATTAAAGTTGTATGGTGTGCTAATGTGAATTAAGTTTTGGCATATATATAGTTTGACTTGTATACACGACCTTATTTATATGGAATTTATGTTATGATTACATCACATGCATGAATTGAATTTGTATAGTGTACCTCATGGTACTAAGATTGAATGATATGTAATCACTGAGTTGTATTTGATTGATTTGTATTCCATGTACATGAGGATTTTATGTTAGTGTTGTATCAAGTGTGAACCAAACATATATGTTGAGTATTTCATTATTTTTTGTGCATAATACTCTCCATGACACATACATAGGGCTGTTTTTTGTTAATGTTGTATGGTGTGTTTGGTGTGCTAATGTGAGCTAGGATTTGGCATGTACATAATTGACTTGTGTGCACATCATTTTTTATGTGGAAATAATTTTATGGTTACATCACAAGTGTGAATTGTACTTGTATGGCATACCTCATGTTCTTGTGTAGACTAGGATTGAATGATATTTATGGAATTGTGTTATATACGATTCATTTGTATGCCATGTACATGAGGATAATTCATATTAAGTTTGTATTGTGTGCCGAATATGTATATGTACATAAGGATATTATGCTCGTGTTGTATTGAGTGTGAATCAAACTTGTATTTTGTGTTTAGAATGCTCATGCGCATTAGTATTGGTGACATTTATATCATTAATTCATATACATGCACGATTGATTCATATAGAATGTAAATTTGCCTAATTTATATTATGGTTGAATGTTATATATCATTAAGATTTTGTGCATGATAATCTTCATGGAACATACATAGAGCTATTTTTTATTAAAGTTGTATGATGTGCTTGGTGTGAAAATATGAATTGGGTATTGGCATTGCATGCATCATTGGTGTACACATCCTTATTTATATGGAATCATGCTTGTGCACATTAGAATTGGCGATATTTATGTTGAATTAAGTCATATACATATGCTTGATTCATATGGATTTTGAATCGGTCTAGTTCATATTTTGGTTGAATATTATGTGTTTCATTGAGTATTGTGCATAATAATCTCCATAATGTTTACATATGATTAATTTTTATTAAAGTAGTATGATGTGCTAATGTGAATTAAGATTTTGTATATATTCAATTGACTTATATGCATCCTTGTTTATATGGAATTTATGTTATGATTACATCACATGTATGAGTTAAATTGTTATGGTGTACCTTGTGTGTTTGTGTACACTAGGATTGAATAGAATTATCTTATTGAAGTACATGTGATTGATTTATTTTTCATATATATGAGGATAATCCATTTTAGGTTTTATTGTGTGCTCAATGTCTATATATGCACAAAATTTTATGTTGGTGTGGTAAGAATGCCTATGACCATTACTAGTATTGGTGACATATATTTAATTAATTTGTATACTTGTGATTGTTTTATATGAAGTATAAATTGTTCTAGTTTATATTATAATTGAATGTTATGTATGTCTTTGAGTTTTACACATAATAGTCTCCATGGTTCGTACATAGGGATATTTTTATTAAATTTGTATAGTGCTTTTGGTGTGCTAAGTTAAATTAGGGTTTAGAATGTATTCACTTGGATTATATAAACATCATTTATAAGGAATCTATGTTACGATTATATCACATGTGTGAATTGGATTTGTATGGTGTATCTTATGTGAATATAAAGATTGATTAGTATTTATATCATTGAGTTATATGTGATTGATTTGTAGCTCATGTACATGCGAATAAATTATATAAAGGTTGTATTGTGTACCCAATATGTATATGGGCATAAGGTTTTTATGTTGACCATGTTGCATCAAGTGTGAATCAAACTTGTATGGTGTTCTTGTGTGTATTAATATTGGTGGCATTTATGTCATTAATTTGTATACATGTGATTGATTCATATGGAATGTAAATATAGTCTAGTTCATTTTATGGTTGAATATTATGTGTGTTATTGAGTTTTATGTGTACAATACTTTTGATGACACATACATTGGGTTATTTTTTTATTAAATTTGTATGGTGTTCTATCATGAATTAGGCTTTGACATGTATGCAAAGGATTTGTATGCGCATCCTTGTTTACATGTAATTTATGTTATGTTGACATAACATTTGTGAATTGAATTCTTATGGTGTATTAGTATTGGAGTTCTTGTGTGCATTAGCATTGGTAACATTTATTTCATTATTATATGCATGTGATTATTTCATATTGAATGTATATCAGTCTAGTTCATATCAAGGTTGAATGTTATGTACATGCTATTTTGAGTTTTGTGCTTAACTACTCTCCATGGTGCATACATAGGGTTAACTTTTATTAAATTTTCATGGAATTCCTTGTGTGCTTATATGAATTAAGCTTTGGAATGTATGCAATTTACTTGTATACACATCCTTTTTTCATATTATGGAATTTATGTTATGATTACATCACATGTGTGAATTGAATTTGTATGGTGTACCTCATGTTCTTGTGTGTTAGGATTGAATGATTTTTAATCACTGAGTTATATGTGATTGATTTGTATGCCATGTACATGAGTAATTCATATTAAGGTTGTAGTGTGTGCCAATGTGTATACATGCATAAGGCTTTTATGTTCTAGTGTTGTACCAAGTGTGAATCAAATATGTATGTTATGTATTCCATTGAGTTTTTGAGAATAGAAATCTCCATGGCACATACATAAGGCTAATTTTTATTAAAAAAATAGTTTTCTTGGTTTGCTAATGTGAGCCAAGATTTAACATGTATGTAAATATCTGGTATATGCATCCTTATTTATATTGATTAGTGCTTATATATGCAATTAGTATTGGTGGAATTTAATTCATTAAGTCAATATACATGTGATTGATTCATGTGGAATATAAATTGGTCTGATTCATATTATGGTTGAATTTTATGAATGCAATTGAGTTTTATGCATAATAATCCCCATGGCATGTACATAGGGCTAATTTTATTAAAAAATATTTTGTACTTGGTGTGCTAATGTGAATCGGCTTTGACATGTATGTGTAGTTTAGGAAATTATATACCTTTACAATCTCACACTATGTTTGGGTCCCTTAATTAATTGGACTTAATTAAGCTTCTAATTTTCAAAATTATGCATTACAAAGCCTTATTCTTACCATTTTCCAAAAGGGGAACCAACATTAAATAAATGGATTTAACAATTAAATTGTCATGGACTATGTCTATCCTAGAAATATATGCCATGACCCATTTTCCCATGGGTGAATGGTCCCCTTTATGGGCCAAGACCCAATTTAAAATATGTTTTTGGCAGGTATTTTAATGATCAAAATTTAAGTTGTATAAATGTCAACTTTTGGAATCTAATTTTCAGAAAATTAGATAAACACCTATAAATACATAGTCATTTTATCATTTGAAATATAACACACACCTCCTAACTGTCAAGGGAAAATATTACTACCAAGAGCTTACCATTATAAGTCATTTGGAGCACACAAAATTGAGGTTTTCATTCATCAAACTCCCAAATTTCACCTCTACCATGTTGAACTCAAGTTTGGAGGGTGTTTATATACATTGCAAATACATTAAAACTTTTTTTCACCCTTTCATGATTAGGTTTCTCAATAAAACACCTAAATGAAACTTTTTGACAATGTTGCTTGACAACATTTTGACAACTTTTAACCAAAAGACCCTAAACACACTAAAATGGATCCAAATGATCCCAAATGGTCATGTATGACCTTATTTTACTTCCAAAAATACCCTATCAACCTAAAACCAATACATAACAACCATTCTTGCTATGGGGTTCCTGATGTCCCTACATCAGTCATCATTCTTAGGTCCCCGCATTTTAAATCAGTCAATTATCATAATTTAGATCTAAAAATTGCATCAAAATTGATTCAAACATCTTTTACATTATTTCATACTTGAAACTCACATCACATTAGAATACATTAAGAAAATTTTGGAAACTCATTTACTGTTTCAACTTTCTGTAAGTATAATCAAGATCTTTAAGAAGTTTAGTTCATAGCCAAGCTTTGATTTCTCAGAATCCCTAAGAAGGACTTCTTCACCCCTGGGTGACCCCGTCTTTCTTGTCTTGGTTAAACAAACTTTTTCTAAGACCTTTTTTACTGTGTTGTTTGTTCCTAGTTTTTTTTCCTATTTCTAAGTGTTGGTTGTCTTTATTTAGTATATCAGTGTTCATCTTGGGTGCACTCTAAGTGTAGTAAAACTTACATGAGTTTTACAACCTAGTTTCATATTACCAATACTCTAGTGAGACATAGTTCGAGACTCATGGCCCTCTCGCATTGGTACATCCATTGTGGATCTTGGTTTTTCCAACTCTTTCACACAAAGTGTTGACAATACTCAACCCATGTCGGACTCCATCCCTAATGTCATATTTATCATGACCACCTTTCCATCAACTACTATCATTGATGTTGAAACCATGGTTGCTCATGTTCCTGTCATATAAAATTGGATAAATCTTTAGAAAAACTTCAAGACTATGTGAATACAAAATATATTGTGGGAATTTTAATTTCTGGCATAGATAACATGAGGAAAATTATTGATAATGACCAAGGATTATAGGTTGTGTGCAACCTAGCTCATATTATTGATGATCATGTTTCAACAATGGCTATTTGTGCTCAAGCTTTGGAATATACTCAAAGCCAAGGAGGAAATCAAATTCGTCCCCTAAAACTATAGCCTTTATTCCTAAATATACAAGTCCAACTTTTATCACAAAGATGCAACCAAACAACAATATAGCTCCAACCTTGGGTATTTCTACTAGGAATCCTTTCAGTTTTGTGAACTCGAATATTGAATATCTCCAAATCCATCACCTCTCACATACTTGCAATATAATTGTCCACCTAACACATATACACCTCCAACATATTGACCTCCATCCCAAAACACAACTAATGATTATGTCATAAACCTACTTTTGCAAAATGTTGCATCCCTTCAACAACAAATAACAACATTGAACCAAAACCAAAATGGACAACCTTCACAATATGTCAAAAGAAACCCAATGTCATTGGAGATATTGAAAGCAAAAGTGTCATAAGGATTAGAGGTAGCTTGTTTTGTGAAATACTATAGTAAAGGAGACCCTAGTAACCATGTATCAACATATACAACCTTATGTAGTGACTTAATTTTTGAAGATAAACTCTTGTCTAAACTCTTTCCTGGGTCCTTGAAAGACACATCCTTGGAATGGTTTTGTTCATTACCAAATAATTCAATCTGCTCATTCAATGAGCTTATTGATACCTTTAATCTTTACCATTTCTAAGTGCAAAATGGTCCTAAGATGGCTCTATCTTACTTAATAAGGTGTAAGCAACAACAAGGAGAAAAAGTTAGATTTTATAACACATTATCAATTGCTTTACTCACAAAGAAATATTAACCTCCCTGATGTGGATCTTCAACAAATGTTCATTGACAACTTACAAAATAAAATAAGAGATAAGGTTGGGATGATGGAGTTTCCATCCTTTACACATTTGTGTGTGGCTCTCCATGATCATTAAAATTCAATTAGTCAATATGAAGAGAAAGCTTCCTTGAATTGTGCTGAAAAATCAGAATTTGTATCTCACAATAACTTTCAACCATTTAAGAATAAAAACAAGGATTTAATTAACATAAATCCATCTCAATCAATCATCTATTTGTAGCGTCAAGTTGTTGTTATAAAGACAACCCCATACCAATTTCAAGCTAAGGCATCAAATTCACCCCACTCCTCGATGCCCTTCATTCGATTATGATGCAACTCTTGAAAAAGAATTAAATAAATTTACCTCTAGTTATACCTACTAATACAACCAAGCCTTTACCTCCAAACCATAACCCAAATGTCACTTTTCATTATCATCAACAAGTTGGACATGATATAGAATGATGCATGTGTCTTAAAAATCATGTGCAAGTCCTCATTGATTCCAATCACATCCAATTGGGCGGTGTTAATGATCAATGGAATAAAGTCTATTGCCCCACCTAACCAAAATTTACAAATCTTCACGAACCTAATGCCAAATTATTTAATCACATTTGTAAAAGCTAGTGAGAATAAGAATGATGTGATGAATTTTGATCAGATAGAAGGCATGATTGATGATGATAAGAGTGATAATAAAGATGATCCTCTACAAGGAATGATTGGTCTCATTGAAATTCAACCTCATAAGGGCCAAATCACTTGTTACCTAACATTTCTTTTACTAAGGATGATGAACTTAGACATTTTCTTTATGGTCCTCTCTACATTACTAGTCATATCAATAACATATCTATGAAAGGAATACTTATTCATGCCGCATGTGCAGAGAATTTCATCACGGAGGAATTCTTGTTTGTGAAAGAGCTTTACCACGATACATATAAACAACCAAAAGCATGGATTCAAAAATATAATGGTTTTTCTTGCCCTATGATAGGTTCAATCACTCTTCCATCAAAACTTGGGCCTAAACAATTAGATGTGTCATTCTCCATCATCATGATATCAAACTAATTTCATGTAAGCTAGACTACTCATGGTTACACTCCATGAATGTCATCTCGTTGGTCATTCACAAGTGCATAAACTTTCAATCCTGATAAACTTATGTATTCGATCCTGATAAACCATCACAGTGATAAATAATTTAGTATAGCTAGAAAACAAATGCAGAGTGTTTTGGAGATAGTATCTTGAAAAGAGTAAACCCACCTGGAAACAGCTATGGTTATCCCTTAGATTGATCTCAAATTTCTTAGGAAGATCATTAACATAAGTGCACTCCAAAAGGTGTATTTTGATGCCATAGTAGAATAACCTTCAACACAGAAACGAACATTAAGAAGAAAATTTTTAAAAGCATCCATGATTCAAAGAATTTGTGTCTTCAAAAAATACGTTACCAAGCCCATTGGAAATTGAAGGAGGGAGGCCTCTTCACAAGCTTAAATCCAAGAACATTTTTTGTAGAATTGGGACGAAAATTGAATAGACTTGAATACAAGTGAGACATGATTGAGACCAACCAAAGGAAAAGGACATGGATTCTAACAGGGCAGGAACTCTTACCACAAGTAGACTAAGAAAAATGGGATATATGAGAGTTGAACATAGTCTTTTTGTGTTGCTACTCTCACAATGACTAGTCTAGTTGCCATCCAGGCTCCAAGGCTCCTATTTGATAATTTTCTTAAAAAGCTACCTCCAATGTTCATATTTGATAATTTTCCTAAAAGGCCATCTCCAACGCTCCTATTTGATAATTTTCTAAAAATGCTACCTCTAACGCTCCTATTTAATAATTTCCCTTTATCTTTGTCATGTTCTATAA
The DNA here is from genome assembly GCA_007115665.2 of Sequoiadendron giganteum. Taxonomy (NCBI): domain Eukaryota; kingdom Viridiplantae; phylum Streptophyta; class Pinopsida; order Cupressales; family Cupressaceae; genus Sequoiadendron; species Sequoiadendron giganteum. Next base: position 498,550,320 of record CM021104.1, on the reverse strand, counting down.
TTCTTGTTTGTATATAATTTATGTTACGATTAAATCACATTTGTGAACTGAATTTGTATGATGTATGAATTGTGTGCTCATGTGTATTAGGATTGAATAGTATCCATATCATCGAGTTATATGCCATGTACATGATGATAATTCATATTAAGGTTGTGTTGTATGCCCAATGCATATATGTTAATAAGGTCTTTTGTGTTGGTGTTGTATCAAGTGTGAATCAAGCTTATATGATGTGCTTAGAGTACTTGTGTGCATTAGTATTGGATGTATTTATGTAATTAAGTCATATATATGTAATTGATTGACATAGAATGTAAGTTAATCTAGCTGATATTGTGGTTGAATCTTATGTGTTTCATTGAGTTTTGTGCATAATACTCTCCATGAAACATACATAGAACTAATTTTTATTAAATTTGTATGGTGCCCTAATGTGAATTAGACTTTGGAATGTATGCAGATGGCTTGTATACAAATTTTTGTTTATATGGAATTTATGTTATGATTACATCATATGTGTGAACTGAATTTGTATGTTGTATGCGTATTGGCATGCTTGTGTGCATTAGTATATGTGGCATTGATGGTATTACATTGTATGCATATGATTGATTGATATGGAATGTAAATTGGTCTAGTTCATATTATGGTTCAATATTATGTATGCCATTGAGTTTTGCACATAATGCTCTCCATGCCATGTACATAGGGCTAACTTTTATTAAAGTTGTATGGTGTGCTAATGTGAATTAAATTTTGGTATATATATAGTTTGAATAGTATACACATCCTTATTTATATGCAATTTATGTTATGATTACTTCACATGCATGAATTTAATTTGTATAGTGTACCTCATGGTACTAAGATTGAATGATATTTAATCACTGAGTTGTATTTGATTGATTTAAATTCCGTGTACATGAGGATTTTATGTTAGTGTTGTATCAACTGTGAATCAAACTTATATGTTGAGTATTTCATTATTTTTTGTGCATAATACTCTCCATGACACATACATAGGGTTGTTTTTTGTTAATGTTGTATGGTGTGTTTGGTGTGCTAATCTAAACTAGGATTTGGCATGTACATAATTGATTTGTGTGCACATCATTTTTTATGTGGAAATAATTTTATGGTTGCATCACAAGTGTGAATTGAACTTGTATGGCATACCTCATGTTCTTGTGTAGACTAGGATTGAATGATATTTATGGCATTTGTGCATGAGGATAATTCATATTAAGTTTGTATTGTGTGCCCAATATGTATATGTGCATAAGGATTTTATGTTGGTGTTGTATTGAGTGTGAATCAAACTTGTATGTTGTGTTTAGAATGTTTGTATGCATTTGTATTGGTGACATTTATTTTATTAATTCATATACATAAACGATTGATTCATATAGAATGTAAATTTCTCTAATTTGTATTATGGTTGAATGTTATATATCATTAAGATTTTGTGCATGATAATTTTCATGGAACATACACAGAGCTATTTTTCATTAAAGTTGTATGATGTGCTTGGTGTCCAAATATGAATTGGGTATTGGCATTGCATGAATCATTAGTATACACATCCTTATTTATATAGAATCATTCTTGTGCAAATTAGAATTGGCGATATTTATGTCATTAAGTCATATATATGTGATTGATTCATATGGAATGTGAATCAGTCTAGTTCATATTATGGTTGAATATTATGTATATCATACAGTATTGTGCATAGTAATCTCCATAATGTGTACATAATATTAATTTTTATTAAAATTATATGTGATTGATTTGTAGTTCATTTACATGAGAATAATTTATATAAAGGTTATATTCTATACCCAATGGCATCCGAAAAATTCATCATCAGCAATTCACAAAACGAAAAATTCACCGCTAGCAGTTCACCGCCATGGAAAATTCACTGACATAAAATTCATCGTCAAGTAAAATTCACTGCTAGCATTTCACTAGGGTGGAAAATTATCTGCATTAATATTTTTAATAAAATCAAAGTTTTTGAAATATATATTAAAAAATATTAATGTAATTAATTTTCCCCTTGGTGAATTGCTGGTGGTGAATTTTTCGTTGGTGAATTTTCCATGATGGTGAATTGTTGATGGTGAATTTTCCTTCGATGAATTGTTGTCGATGAATTTTCCTAGAGTCGTACCCAATGTGTATATGGGCATAAGGTTTTTATATTGGTGTTGCATCAAGTGTGAATCAAACTTGTATGGTGGGTGAATGCACAAAGTTGGGTCCAGGAATCATGGAAGTTTTTGCCTTAGCCAAAAAAATGATTTTGTCTTAGCAAAAACGAGATCCCGATTTTTAAAAATCAAGATCTCGGTTCAGTTCGGGATCCCGAACCTAAATGGCAAACGGGATCCCGCTTTTTAAAAATCGGGATCCCGTTTGCTAGAGGGTCCCGAACCAATGGAGAGGGAACAAGATCTCGATTACTATGAAATGGGATCCCGATTTATAAAAAACGGGATCTCATTTCGTAATAGTATTTATTTTTAAAAAATGAACAAATCTTCATTTTTACCAGCAGCCCACGGGATCCTGATTTTTGAGCGACAGTGACACCAGAAGAACTCCCAGGTACCGTACTCTCCCTTTTTTTTGGCATTTTTTCATTCCGGATTGAAATTGTTAATAAAATAATTGTTTTTAGCATGTTTTTTTCAAAAAAAATTACGTTTTATGAATTTTATTTCCTGTTATTGTAGAAATGAGGAATTGTATAAATAGATTAAAAAATGCATGAAATTGTTAAGATATTAAATAGAAATGAAAAAATAAACCTTGAATTGTATTTTAGAAACAAAATTTAGCTTTTGAAACTTGAATTGTTTTATGAAACCCAAAAAAATTGTATTTGAAAACCCTAATTGAAACGAAACAAAAAATATTGCATTTCAAAACCCTAGAAATTGAAATGAATTAAAAAATTGCATTTAGAAACCCTAATCAAGCTTTTTGAAATCTCAAATTCAAATCAAAGCAAAAAAAATGAATTTCAAAACTCAAGTTTGAAATGAAACTAAAAAATTGCATTAAAAACCCTAATTGCTTAGAAATTGAAACCCTGAATTGAATTGAAACAAAAAAAATTGCTAAAACCCTAAATTGAAATCGAACAAATCATTTTGATTTTGAAAACCCTAATATTCGAGCTCAATAAAATTCATTTGCATTTCTTAAATGTTTTAAATTTAATTTGCATTGTATGGAGAAAACGATATGTTAAACTTTAGTTTGAATGTTAAATTATAATTAGATTAGAAAAAGGTTCCAATTTTTGTGAAATGAGTACAGTATTGCTATATGAATTTTCATTTAGAACTATCTTTTATATGAATTTTGATAATTAATTATAGGTCAATTAATGAGTCCACACTCTAAATTCAAAATCAAACCACACTCTAAATTCAAAATCTAGCTTCATCTAGGGTCTATGACAACAATATCATCTTCAAACTTAATTTTTTTTAGTTTCTATTTTTCTGATTTTAGATTCAATAAATTCCAAGAGTTATTGATTTTTAAGTGAAATTAAAACACTAAAATTCATAAGAGAAAAAAATCCTTATGTAGGAAGGAACATCACATTGACATTCACACTAGACATTCAACTAATTTAATATATCATTTATTCCCAATATGTTTTCCTTGATTAAAGTCTCACACTTCATCATGCAAATCATTTCAATTAGAGGAAGGCTATAAGAATGATTAGTTATCTCATCTTAACAATCATCCTTGAAATCCTTTATAATTTATTAGTCTTGTTTTCAAAGACCATTGTGGAGATCCATACTCTTATTAATTACTTTATAGAAATATTTATGCAATCATTTCATCCACTACATAATGGAGGTTACCACACATTTTATCCTATATAATGTAGAGTCTTATTGTTGAGAAATTGTGATAGGAATAGTGATAAAACTATCTATTTCATACTTGAGGGTTTTATGAGTTTATTAAGACAAGATGTTCAATATATGACATATTTGAATTCAATTCTTGCTTGGTCTACCAATCCTTACCCATCCTAGATACAATAGTAGACACTATAGCTTTCCTCCATTATGTTCTATAGTTTTCTTAAACCTATATTAAAATCATCTTTATTTGATAATCTACTAGGGTTAGCTAACTATTACCTTAATCAATTAATGAGGTATCAATCTCAACAAATTTTGATCCTTTAAGTAATTCGAAAATATGGTGCATAAGGTTCTTTGTTTCTTCAAGTGGTTCTTTAAGGCTATACAACATAGTTGCAATCTAAGATAAATCCCTTTTTGATGGCTTAATGATTCTTTTCCTATTTTGAATGTTATATTCTAGCCAAGTGGGGACAAAAGGAGCATAATCTTCCTAAGAAGGAAATTGTAGTTAATTATATGGATTCCTTAAAACCAAGGCTTGTTGGAGGATGAGAGTTTGCATAGTTTATTTTACATTGATATCTTGTATGCCTTTGTGAATCTTTCTTTCCATTTTATTCATTAAGATATCTACCTCTTTCATAGTCAAATTTATGATAATTGAGTCTACATGATCATTTTCTTCTCCTTGGGATTCCTCAACTTCTTAAACCATTTTATCATCCTTCACATTTTTAATTATCTTTCTAGTGATATCATTTTCCTTAAGCTCGTATTTCATCTTTTCTTAAGAATATTCTCCTTGGTTTGATAAAATAATATATTAATATTTAATAAGGAGTGTGTAGAATATAAAATAGGGTATAAAAATAGACCTTGTATTACTTCCTTATTTTGTGAGGATTGGGAATTAAATGTTCATTTTTCCTCCTCGTGTTCTTGAAATAATAGGATTAGGACTATCATTAGTTGGTAAATATTGATATGTTAAAGAATGGTTAGAATGAACATAAATTTTATCAATGTTTGTTTGCAAAATTAGTTAGCAAATTTAGTAAGATAGTATTCAACATTCATTTCTATTTTATGTTTTGATCTCTCTTAGTCTAAAAACTCAATTTTTGCACTAGTTACCTAGACACTAAAGAATCTAAATATTTTTCTTTTCTAAGTTCTTTTAGGTTCTTTCAATTCCAAACAATCTAAAATAAAATACTTCATTCAACATTAACTAATTTTGTATTATACATTTTATATCATAAAATTCATTTAAGTGAGTTTAATATTAATGAAAAAAATCTTAAATAAAATAATCTTATATTCAATTAAAAAAATATCCAGGTAAAATATACATCAAACTCAATCTTAATCATACATAATTATGTGTTTCTATTACAGAAATAGTCAATCTATTTATAAAATTAAAAAAATATTCATAAAATAGGCACTAACTTGCAAGTCCATTATTCTAATGGCCACCCAAACTTCACCCTAAGTTTGCTAAACCCTAAGCCCTGAACTCTAAAATCTAAACCCTTAACACTAAAGCATTCATTTTGTCTTAGGACCTTAAAATCAAATTTGGTTTCCTTAGGAAACTCCACCAAATTTGATTCCCTTAAGCCATGTAATTTTTTCATAGGACCTTACTACAAAGATCCCCTTAAGCCATCCTATTACCGCAAACCCTAAACTCTAAACTCTAAACTCTAAACTCTAAACCCTAAACGGGCTAAAGACATCATTTTTTCCTAGGCCCTTAATGAAATTTGGTTGCCTTGGGTAATGTCACCAAACATTATTCACATGAACCATGTCTTTTTTTCCTAGGACCTCACTAGACATAGATCCCCTTAAGCCATCCTATTACCATAAATAGTAAATCGATGTCTTAAGGGGTCCAAATATGACATTTCTTAATGGGATCAAAGAAGTTCTTAAAATCTGGTGAAGTTGCCCAAGGCAACCAAATGTAACAATAATAAGATTGTGAAAGATTATAATATGAATGATATTTCATGATCTAGGTTGGTCAGTTGAAACAAGAGCTATCTCAATCAACTGTTCCACAAGAAAATCTTCTTCACTAACTTGCAAGTTCATTATATTCCAAGGGACACCAAAACTTCACCCTAAGTTCCGTAAACCAAATTTAACAATAATAAGATCATGAAAGATTATAATATGAATGTGATAAATCATGATCTAGGTTGATTAAATTATGATTTAGGGTGGTAGGATGGCTTAAGGGGATCTATGTCTAGTAAGTTCCTAGGACAAAATGACATGGCTTAAGTGAATAAAATTTGGTGAAGTTGCCTTAGACCTTAATGAAATTTGGTTGCCTTGATTATCTTCACGAAATTTTATTCACTTAAAAGCCATGTCATTTTGTACTAGGAACTTTCTACATAGATCCCGTTAAGCCATCCTATCACCACAAATCATAAATCAATGTCTTAAGGGGTCCTAATATGACATTTCTTAATGGGATCAAAGAAGTTCTTAAAATTTGGTGACGTTGCCCAAGGAGACCAAATTTAACAATAATAAGATTGTGAAAGATTAGAATATGAATGATATTTCATGATCTACGTTGGTCAGTTGAAACAAGAGCTATCTCAATCAACTGTTCCACAAGAAAATGTTCTTCACTAACTTGTAAGTTCATTATATTCCAAGGGACACCAAAACTTCACCCTAAGTTTCATAAACCAAATTAAACAATAATAATATCATGCAAGATTATAATATGAATGAGATAAATCATGATCCAGGTTGATTAATTTATGGTTTAGGGTGATAGGATGGCATAAGGGGATCTATGTCTAGTAAGTTCCTAGGACAAAATGACATGGCTTAAGTGAATAAAATTTGGTGAAGTTGCCTTGGACCTTAATGAAATTTGGTTGCCTTAGGAATCTTCACCAAATTGTATTCACTTAAAAGCCATGTCATTTTGTACTAGGACCTTACTACATGGACCCCCTTAACCCATCCTATCACCCTAAAACCTAAATCTTAAACTCTAAACCGTAAATCCTATACCATTCATAAATTGTCCTATATTAATAGTTAATTGTATTTTCATTCAAGTAACATGCCTTAGACATAAATGAGGCTTACATATTTTATCATATGTTTTCAATTAGGCCATTTATATTGAATGGTTTAATGGTATTTCCTAAACATGTATCTTACATTTTGAAATTACAAATCTAATGTAGGTTCACTTATATCTTATAGATCACATGGATCAATTTAATAATATTCACAATCCACCTCCATGCCATCCATCTCCACCACCTTCACCTCCCCCTCCACCCACTCCACCCACTCCACCTCCACCACCTAAAATCGATGGTGCTTGTTTGCAAGCACGAATCAATTCCAATGCTAGAACTATCCAAGATAAAATCAACATTATTCAAAATGAAGAATTTGTTGCACCACCTGTGAGGATGATTGCATCTAGGATGCAAACTATTTTTGATGCTATCAAGGCTATGGATGGGATCTAAGATGAGCATCAACAATGGCTAGAGGAGAGGAGAAATTTTGATTCTAAAAAGGAAAACGCAAATAAATGAAGAGATGCAGTAGAGAGCCACAATAGTTTTTAAATTAAGATAATGATCTTAAATAGTTATGAATTTATGAATTCGGTCAAATTTTGTGTGATGAATTTATAAATTTGGTTGGATGGATATTTTTAGTGACGTGAATTTATGATTTTGGTTCTAGATGGATATTTTTAGTGACTTGAATTTATGATTTTGGTTCTAGATGGATATTTTTAGTGACATGAATTTATGAATTTGGTGGAATTTATGAACTTATAATGATGAATTTATAATAGGATATATTTTATGACTATCTACTAGATCATGATTTATCCTAATGGAAAATTGTAATATATATATATATATATATATATATATATATATATATATATATATGCGTTAGACATAAAATGAACTTTTTGTGAATGTTTAAAGTTTATTGTTTAGTATGTACACATGTATTAAAATTGCATATAGTTGTTAAATTTTAAAATTTGTATGTATGTACATAGTTTAGTTTAATGATGTATGCATGTAAATTATGCATGGTATTTTTTATTTTAAATGTATGTACATGTTAAATTTTAAATTTTGTATGCACATGCTCAAGTTCAATCAATGTATATGTGTGTTTAAATTTTATATGATCTTAATATATGTATGCACATCCTATTTAAAAAAAATTACATTTGTGTTTCAAATTTAACTATTTGTTGTAATTTTAAAAGTTTGTATGTTAATTTTGTATAATTTAATGCAGGTGCACACTTATATCTCATATCATGGATGATTTTAACATTGATGATATCATCAATCCACCACCTTAGCTACCTCCACCTCCCCCTCCACCTCCGCCTCCACCTCCCCCTCCACCTAATATGCCACCTCTAGCACCTGTTGCATCTGATGAGGCTCGCTTGCGAGCACGCATAAATGATTAGGTTGCATCCATACAAAATCAAATCAATGCTATGTAGAGTCAAGCATTGATTCCACCACATGTTAGAAGTTTTGCATCTGCAATGCAAAACGTTGTGGATACCATCAGGACCATTGATTCTGATCTAGATAGGCATAGACAAGACAAAGAACAGATGAGACAATTTTATGTTGACGGTCTCTCTTATAAATAAATATTAGACCCTAAAATAATGAAAGCCCACCTAGCCCCCTACTTTCTCGACCTCGTTACTCGACAGCCCATTCCTTCGAACAAATCTAGAATATCCATGAGGTGGTGCATACATCCACAGATGAGTGCACATTTTTGGGATCGATGGTATATGGTTTTTGATAGTCCCCCACACTCTAATTTGGAGAGCCCATTGTATTTTTTGAGGAAATTGTATGTAGAGTTTGTTATGGGGCAAAAGCCTAATTATTTTAATTTTAAATCATTTCAGGGTGTTGGTGGCGGCATGCCACAACAGAGGTTAGGGGAAAGGGTTTACCCCCAATGCCCCATGCATGCACACCCCATTGTTGCTGCTCCTAGTCCTCCCATTTTTGCACCTGTACATCATCAAGCTATGGTCTTAACATTAGGTTCCCTTAGTACACTTGCAAGAGACCTTGATCACCATGCTTCTGCAACAGTGGGTGGGGAGCATAGAGATGATGATGATGGAGGAGTGTTTTATGGAGCTGGTTTGAGTACCACTCTAGGAGTGTTGAGGCATGTCCCACATGTATGTACTAGTTGCCATCAAGTATGCTATGGACCTTATCTGGAAACACCTAGTTCGGGTGGACATGGAGATTCTGGTGGTTCATTTGGTCACATTAGTTCATTTGTAGAGTTTCTTATAGCAGAGAAACATCTTGAGGACACTACTACACCACTATAAATATGCATCTACACGTTCATTTTATAAGAATTTTGATGAATGTATATATAAAAGAAAAGTTTGCAATATATTTTAACAATCAAACTATTTGGTGTACAGACGACAGTAACAGTGGGGCAATCATCCATTCCACAAGTATATACATCGACACCAATCCAACTCAGCAACCCTTATGGGGTATTTTGATTTTAATTTTTTAAATTATAAATGAAATGATTTTTAACTTGAGTTTTAAATTTATAATTGAATAACATATATGTTTGAAATATTTATGTTGGTTTAGGCGAGTCAATTGGCTTCCACATTGATTCCACCCAAGGGGTTGTCCAGAAGTCCTCCACTATCGGGCGTCGTAGATCAGGGGAAGGTATAAGAAAATGGTGTACAAGAAAATGCCATTTGGTTTGTCTAATGCTGAAGCAACCTTCCAAAAGGCTATGGACATGGCCTTTGGTAACTTAATGTATAAGTTTTTTTTAGTATACTTTGAGGACATCATTGTCTACTCCAAGAAGACAACAGATTACATTGACCATTTGAGGCAGATTTTTGAACATTGTCGCGAGTTTGGTATATCACTGAATCCTAAGAAATGTGTTTTTTCTGTTCAAGAAGGCAAGCTTCTTGGGTATGTAGTATCTAAAGAAGGAATCATTGTGGATCCTAAAAGAGTTGTAGCAATCTTGGAGCTGCCTTTACCCCAACATAAGAAAGGACTTCAGAGTTTCATTGGTCGTATTAATTTTGTTAGGAGGTTTCTGCCTGATATAATAGCCTTGTTAAAGCCCCTAACAACTATGTTAAAAAATAATGCAGAGTTTAAATGGACCCGAGAAGCAAAGGACAGTTTTCAGCTGATCAAGGAGGCGTTAGCTTTGGCCCCACCATTAGTTAGCCTAGATTTCAGCAAGGATTTTACCGTGTATGCTTTTGGCAGCTTTGATGTAATCTCTGCAATTTTGGTGCAGAAAAATGTAGAAGGGTTGGAGCAGCCCATTGCTTTTTTCAGCAAGGGTCTGGAAAACTATGAGCAGAGGTATACCTTTGTAGAAAAGAACGTGTGCTGGCTATTGTGAAAATTCTGAAGAAATTTAGACATCTATTGTCCCATAACAAAATTCATCTACAAGTGGCACATCCGAGTGTGAAAGAGTTTTTACTCAACAAAGATCTAAATGAAAAATGGGTTGTGTGGATCACAATAGTTATGGAGTATGATGTGGATGTTTAGGTCACCAATTCGGTGAGGGGAAAGGGTTTGTGCCAGCAGTTGGTGAAAGCAGATGTTTCAGTAGTAGAGGAGGAAAGAGAGTCAGTTATGGTTAATGTTGGGACATCAGACAATGAAACTACTAGCTGGTTGCAGGAGATGTCACATTTTTTTGAAAACCAGGGAATGTCCACCTAATTTGAACATAACTAAAAGGAGGTACTACAAAATTTATTCTATTCCTTTTGTCTTGATTGATGATGTGTTGTATAGGAAGAATCATAGTGGAGTACTGCTTAGGTGTGTTGATAATGATCAAATTGATCGGATATTACATGAGTTCCATGATGGACCTTCTGGAGGTCATTATGCTGCAAGGAAAACAACATACAATATTCTAAGAGCAGGATATTATTGGCCTAATTTGTTTAAGGATGTACATACATATTTTAGGAAATGTGCCAAATGTGCCTTGTTTTCAAGAAAAGAAAAGCTTGCTACTTTGCCATTGCAACTGATTCAGATAGAGCAACTGTTTATGAAGTGGGGAATTGAATTCATAGGGGCAATCAATCCACCTTCAAGTGCAGGCCATCGATGGATTATCACAACAACAGACTATTTTACACGATGGACAAAAGCTTTGCCTCTAAAAGAAGCTAATGAAACAACAATGCTAAATTATTATGAAGATATTGTTTGCAGATTTGGAGTCCCAGACTCTATAATTTCTGACAATGCCCTCACATTTGTTGGTTTGAAAGTTTCTAATTAGGCATTGAAGAATGGGATTTACTTGAATACAAGCTCCAACTATTATCCGTGGGGCAATAGACTTGTGGAGTCCACTAATAAGAATCTGATTAACATTATCAAAAGGATGCTTCAAAGTAATCAGAGGGATTGGCATGCCAAAGTGAAGGATTCCCTTTGGGTAGACAAAATTACCCCTAAGAAGGTGATTGGGAACTCACCTTACATGATGGTCTATGGTAAGGAAGCAAAATTATCTATTTCTACTGAGTTACCAGCCTTGGATATTTCCAACCAGCTAGCCTTGTTTGAGCAAACTGATGCACTCGCCTTAAGATATACTCAGCTGATGGAGTTGGAATAAACCAGGGACAAGGCTATGAGGAACATGGAATATCAGCAAATCCTAACTAAGAGAACATTTGACAAGAATACTAGATCAAGGGATTTCATGGTGGGATATCTTGTGTTGAAACGGGATGTACTAAGGAGCAAGTCGGGCTATCATACCAAGTTTGACAACATGTGGATGGGTCCTTTTATCATCATCGAGTGCAAAGAACACAATGCTTTCCAACTGGCCACAATTGAAGGTGAAGTGCTTCCTATCCCAATCAATGGGATAGACCTCAAGCCTTGTTTTGAGGTTTGAAAAGATTCCTCTTTGTACATACTTTAGTCTATTTTTCCTATTTTGTTAAGTGTTGCTACACTTGTTTTATTTTTCCCTAAATGTTGTTTCAGCATAGTTCTTGTTTTTTGGGTTGCTTTTCTATTTTGTTGTTCAATAAGAGTCCGAAAGTTTCTGTTTTGTGAGTTGCAAAAGAAATTTTGTCCCAAGCATTTTAGTTATATTTCTCAATCAAGCATGTTCACATACATGACCTACGGGAGAGGTATTAAGATAAGTTTTACTCCTTCCCATAACCCACATATCCGAGCATGAATGGTTGAGAGATACAGTTGAATTACTAGGTTATCTCAGTTTGCTGTGCATATTGCATATCTTATCCAAAGGACTAAATACACTAGATAACAAAAATCAAGTCTAAGGCTCATAATAATGTAGAGGGGTTGTTGCACTATTATAAATCCTAAACCTAATACCTGGCTGGACAGAAAGAATTTCCAAGCATACTCAGCCCAATGGATGTATTAAGGCTACTAGTCAAGTGTCTAGCAGGTAGCCACCCATCAGAGGTCACCAAAAATGTTACCTATTTTTCACCTACACGCTCAAATTAGGAAGAGCACTTTTTCTAAGAGGTATTCATTTCAAGATTTGATCATGTGTTTTATGCCATAGTATGAAAACATTTACTTTGATCCCATTTATGAATAAATATTTCATTTTATGAAGAAGAGAGAAGCAAACTGATACACCATCAAATATCTTTTCTGAAAATCTAAATCTTTATTCATCAAAGTATTCAAACTGCTTCACACAAGCCGTGAAACTAGCCAAGAAAAATAAATTCAATGCTTGAATTTATAACATGAATACATGTGTGAACATAAAAAAAAAAATGAGGCATAGGAGTCATAGGGGCCAGTCATTGCCTGAATGACTAGCCGTGTTGTTGTTGCTTTGACTTTGTGTGTTTCTGCTACCTTGCTGCTCTTGCTTTCTGCTCTCCAAGTGCAAGATCCTAAAATAACAATAAAAATGAAGCTAGATCCAAAGGATCTAGGAAATAACTCGCCTATCATCATTACACCCTGCACATGCATTCACATTATCCAAATCCAAACACTACTTTATTTTTTCTAACGTGTTTGTGTCATGTGCAGCAAAAGAAGATCAGTGACATGTGGATGTAAATGTGGCTCCCACAAGGGTTCGGGCCCAGCGTGTCATTGACAAACAGATATCAAGCATGAATAAACAAGAAGCAAATGCAGTATTAAAGAGACATGTACATATACTTCATGGTGAGGATTATTTGTAAATATAAAAACAAAGAGAAACAAAGGGTCGACATAATGTCACAAAATTGCAGTGAATCTTGTCGGTGTCATTCGAGGAATGTTGTGCTACTGCAAGTGGAAGAAACAAATGAAGCCCTGCACTATTATTTTTAAAATGGAGCCATTACAACAAAGACTAATAAGCCCACAGCCATTCAATTTTACAAAGGATAAAGAGTTCAATCAGTTTTTACAAGAGAACACCGAGAAATGACAGAGGAAAGCAATGCTCGAACCCCAATTCTTCAAGGATTTCCATCATTTTCAGTTCATGCATGGTGGCTGGCTAGGGTTTCTAAAACCCTTGACATCTTCTTTTCTCTCAAGTTTGCAAAGTGTAAAATGATGACATTTTAGGGCTATCAGGTTATTGTATGCCCTTTAACTAAAGTTAAAACTTTATCCAAGTTCACTGCCATTTCAATGACATTGTTTTTATTTGCTTTTTATTGTTTCTATTTAACAATATAGTAATTTTTATTAATATGTATTATTATATTGTTAAGTAAAAATAATAAATTATTATTTTTGTTTTCTTCAAAAGAAAACATTGTAATTTAACATTTATTAATTGATAAATTTTATAAATCAATTAATAATTGTTAAACTCTTTCAAACGAAATAATTAATAACTTTTTCCAAAAGCAGATGAGGATGTCTTTATGAGTTCAAATACTTCTTCTAAGAGGTTGAATCAGTTTGCCAACATGAGGAGGGTATCTAGGAATGTTAAAGAAGATTTAGGGGTCGAATTTCACTTCTCTCAAGCAGTTAGGATGTCTTTATTGTCAGTTGGAGTGTTTTCAGAGGTTGTTTTGTTGAGTCGTAGGGTTGGTTAATGACTTGGGGAGACTTTTCCATGTATCTGACTTCTTTTTAGAGAGTGGAGTGTCCTATTTTGGGGGCTATTTTCGTGGATCCGACCCTGTGTGGTTGAGAGTTGTACTAATGTGCTTTGAAGCTCATTTTTTTAGTAGTTCTTCTACATTGTATGACAAAGACTTTTGGAGACTTTTAGTGCCAGAGTTTGTGTTCTTTTTGGCAGTTGTAACTCAGGATGTTGTGAGGACATCCTTAAAGATTTTTTTGATAATTCAAATGCTTTTGGGACCTACTTTGGAGTTCACTTTTGTATGCTTCTATTTTAAATTTGATGTTTCAAGTTGTGATTTCCAGTAATCCTATATGTTATGTCTTGGAATCATTTCTTAAGTGAAGACCTTGCAGCTAAATAGGTTATAGATTTTGAAGTTTTATCTAGTTCAACTCTGGTTAGTTGTGAAGATTTTATCTTTTCCTACTAATTCAAAGTTCTGAAACTGGTTTAATACCTGTCTATGAAACATCTTTATGCAACTTCTCATATGCCAAAGTTGTGTTTTATGTACTTATTATTGTCAGCTTTCACTGTTATGTGTTGTTGAATCGAGATATCATCATAGTTTCAGTGTATCACCTTGAAAAGTTTAAGTATTTAGTTGTTTATTGTTTAGTTTTCTTCCTATCCTTTTACCCTTCAGGTTTTCAGAGTGATTTACGTGCATTCAGGTGATTATCTAAATAGGAGTCGACCTAGAACCCGGAGGTTTCACTTCGTTCCAAGTGTCCCACATAGAAGTGAATCCAATGTTTTACCAAAATTGTTGAAACTTGTGTAATTCAGAATCGGTTGCAAATTTTGGTAACTAACAAGAACATTCGAGCATTCTTGAACTTCCCCATACAATTATCTAACCATATGAGGTGTTCTTTCATATGGATTCCTCTTTCTCTTAAATTCTTGTAAAATATACTGAAACTGTATTCAACAAACTCTGATGAGTGTAATCGGTTGTCACTCAAATAAAAATGATACTCCCTCAAAACTTGTCTATTATCCTAAGTGCTATCATCTAAATTTCTATAAAAAATATGGACAAACATAGCTACTTGCACTGAATTATAATACTATGATTGAATTTCCTCTTGCGGAGCTAGAGTATAATTTTCGCAAAATCAACCACTAAAAGTATAGTACCAATTGGAAATGTGTTTCTACATGCACTAAATTGGCCATCAAGCCATTGAGCATGTTAAGAGTGCATGACATATTTTGGTACAATCTTATTCTTAAATTCACTCATGAATGCATGCACACTAACTTTTTCTGTAACTAAATCACAATGCTTTCCTATTTTTTCATCTTTTAAAGAATAGTGAACATTCTTAAATCTTTTAACATCTACTAATTGTTGTCCAAAATCATTATCAAAACTTTCATGCATACAAATTCTTAAGAATGAAATATTTCCATAGTCAATGCATTGTCCAAAAATAGAAGGACTTAAATAAAACAATTTACCATTAGATCTTTCACAAAACAAACTTGAAATAAACTCCCTTATTGCTTCAGGTGGCATATTAATACCACATTCATGTGTAATCATGTTAGTATGCAAGGTACAATGTATATATCGAAAAACATTGTAAACATAATGAAATTGAACATGCATTTTACAACAACAAGATATTCGTTGCATATTAATTTTTACATACCACGGTTTACATTTTTCAAAAGACCTTTGACATATTTTAATATTACCAGGTAACAATAAATCACCACAAAATTTTCTATAAACTTCAATTTGTGTTGTATCTAAAAGGTGTTTTGGGTGAGATCGCAAACGTTGGACCCCACCCTTAATTTTAAAACATCTCTAGAATTAGATGAAACCCTAGTATTATCATGCCGATATTTTTCGATGAAAGATTTAATTTCAACATTCAATTTCATATCAGACCTCAAGAGTCAACCACTTAAACTCCAACATTGGTTGATAGTATCATTTTCTATATGTTCTCTTCTTTTTTATGCTCTTAGCAATGTTTTAGGATGTATTTTTAAAACTTCACTAATATTTCTTACCATTCTTTTATTCAAAGTTGTTTCATTAACTATAGCAGTTGTTATAGCTCTTCTTGCTACATTTTTATCTTTAGATCAACTATTTTTCCCAATAGATTGAATGGCACTAGCAACAGTAGACATAACATGTTTTAATGATTGATCTTTTCTTTTTGGTTTAACAAAAAAGCCTAACCTTTTCATTATTTTCCTCAATTTTTGCATTCTCATCAATTGCATCACCAAATGACATTGAATTGCAATTTTTTTAAGATAAAATAATTTGTTGTATATTTTATTCACGTGTGTTCTTTTTTGCCTCCAAGAAATTTGACCAGGAAGATTATCAAAAACACCACTTTCAATTTTAAAAGAAGTATTTTCATTAAATTCAACATCACATTCTAGATTTTCATCTTCATCTTCATTTTCAACTTCAAAATGATTTACATTTTCATCTTCATTTTCATCAACAAAACGGTTTTAATTTTCATTTACATCAACAAAACGGTTTTCGTTTTCATTTTCAACAAAAGGATCATTCTCATTTTCATTTTCAACAAATTCTATAAAAGTTTCATCTCTCTAAATATTATCAATGTCAACATCGTCAAGTCCAACATCTTGTAAAACTTCTACATACGAATTTACCATTTCACTAACATGTGGATTTGAAGATGTACCTAGATTTGTGCATATTGAAACATTCTCCATGGCATTGAAAGAGGGATTTGAAGACATAGTAGGACTTGCTTGAATAATCATATTCTACTCCAAATTAACTTCTTGCAAATTTGCTTCATCTACAACCATGGTCTCAATTTTTTCATCTTCAATAGTTGTGGAATTGGATGCTCCCCCATCATTCATTGATTTAATTCACATTATTCTTTGTCTCTCCATCTCTTTTTTTGCTTCAATTTCTTAAGGAGTCAATGTCTTCCTCCTCTTATTACTTGCTTTATCTCCCATGATTATAAAATTCTCAAGCACAAATGAATGTCAATAATGAAATTCTTCAAAGAATTCAATCCAAATTGGAAGTTGAAAACCTATAAGGATAAAATTATTCCTCTTGTATTCCTCAATACAAGTAGAAAACTAGCACAATTCCACTTTAAAAACTATTTTCTTCATGCCTCCTTTGAAAAAATCAATCCATATTGCAAGTTGAAGACCTTTTGTTCCTCCAAACAATTACAAAACTAACACAATTCCACTTCAAAAATGGTTTACATGATGCCTCCTTCGAAAAAATGAATCAAAAAATGCAAGTCACCACCTATAAAGATAATACTTAATGAAAAATAGCCCAATTTTACTACTCTCGATCGTACATGTGAAGTTGTAGACTTCATGGTAAATTTTGATAGTAAATTTTAATAAAATGGTTAAAAAGGAATTGGATCCCGTTTTCTAATCGGGATCCCATTCACAATTTTAAATGTGGGGACCGTTGGCATAGGAACGGGATCTCGTTTCCCGTTTCCCTATCAAGGGTTGGGACATTAAATATTAGGAATGAGATCCCACTTTACAAAACGAGATCCCATTTTTTAAAATTTGAATTTTGATTTGCTTTGTGGTCGGGTTTTTGCCTTGTATTTTGGTTCAGGAAAAGCATTGGGAATCCGAACCTAGGCCTTCAACCTTGTTTGACCCGCAAGTTGAAGGTCCTAGCAATGTCAGAGAAAAATAACGAGTTTAGACATATGGTTGACGACTTTTTTTGTAGAATTTTTTGACAAAATTAAAACCCATTTTAGATGAGACAACGCAGATTCCAAATATGTAATTTATTTTACAATTGGATTATTTTTTCTATTTTTCAATTAATTTTTGATGAAACTGGTCCATAAACTTTAAATATCATGGTTTTTTACAATTTTAATAACTTTTGATCAACATAACATTTTGACGAACGGATTGCATGAGAACAAACTTTAGACAATTCTTTTCAATTTAAAAAAAAAAATTAAAAAAATGATAAGTTTAGGTCATCTTATGCGTGTCGTACACGACGATTTTTCAAAATGACAAATATGCCTAATAAAAATTTAACAAAAATAAAATCAATAAAAAATTACCAAAAAAATATCGAGAACAAGCTTCAGTGAGTCACAAATCTTTTCCCAAAAGGATTTAGAAAAATATGATAATTTAGGTCAAAATATGGATGTCGTACACGTGCATGGTATGGTAAAAAAAGGTCTTTTAAACAGTGGTTTTTAGAAACGCCTATTGAAACTAAATTTGTACAATCAGGGTATTCAAATAAATTATATATTTGGAAACTAGACTCTGAGTAATATATTTTATGAGTAGTGACTCTTTCGAAGATTCCATCTCTAAGTGCTTCAAATTTTAAGGTCAAATGTGTCAAATTCTGAAAATCAAGGAAAACACTTCCACTTTTTGGCCAAAAAGTGGACTCAACTTCTTGCTAGCACCCTGGTGTTCTTGTGTGTGTTAATACTGGCGGAATTTATGCCATTAATTTGTCTACATGTGATTGATTCATATAGAATGCAAATTGTGTCTAGTTCATTTTATGGTTGAATATTATGTGTGTTATTGAGTTTTATTTGTAATATATTCCATGGCACGTACATAGGGTTATTTTTTATTAAATTTGTATGGTGTTCTATCATGAATTAGGCTTTGACATGTATACAATTGATTTGTATACACATCCTTGTTTACATGTAATTTATGTTAAGTTGACATAACATTTGTGAATTGAATATTTATGGTGTATTAGTATTGGAGTTCTTGTGTGCATTAGTATTGGTAACATTTATTTCATTCTTTTTGAAACGTTAAACAACATTTACAGGGTGTTGTACCCTACACAACGAGCCACAAGGGCCAAAAAAGGACAAGTCTAAAACAACTTAAAAAATAGGGAAAAAACCAGAGACAGCCCACAGGCAGCACAACAACCGCAGAGAAACATCAGACCGGTCAGCAACAGAAGCAACTAACTTGCTTCGTCCCAATTCTTGATCAGGAGGTCCACCGCCTCATCTCCCACCCACTCTTTATTTTCCTGGCTATTGTTCCCCTCCAGTTCCTCCTTTATGGCATTTGACAAGTACTTGTAACAAAGTGACCCAGCTTCATGGTGAAGTGGGTCAACCCCCAAAATCTTTTGTCCAGAGTGTCCAAATGCTTAGCCACTTTATCCGAATTCATCCCATCATCCATAGCACCCTGAGCCTCACTAGGCTCATCCACCAGTGGCTATGAAGGGCGCGAGCCAGAGCCATCAAAAGGGAGCTTGCTATCCACTGGAGTAAGCTGGGGCCTCTCCACTAAATCTTCTTCCACCTCTTCTGACTCTTCTTCCTTGAAACCCTTGTTGTCCGACTGCTCCTCATCTGAATCCTCAATAATTAATCTTTTCTTGTTGTTCTTAGCCAGCCTCCCAGATCTTCTCTTGACACTTTCCCCTCAAGTCATCTCCGTGTTCCCCACAACCGTGTCCCCTCTGGAATCTATTCTAATCTCATTCTTACCCTTGCCTTCTTTGATAGTCGCAACCTGCATGCATTTCTCCTTTCCTTTTTTTGACATAGGGCCAGTAATAGCCGTATCAGCCAGAGTTGCTTTTAGCTCACAAAGCCCTTCCGCCACACTAGCATGGGCCCTTCACAACCCGCCCTTAAGCTTTTTGGAGGTAAATTTGGTCTTGGCATTCCCTAGATCGATATTAGACTTGCGAGGAGGACTCTTGGACTCAGCTGGGGAGATATGTACCGTGGAGATGGGTTCGATGTTCTCAACACGGATAGCGGTGATGGCTTTGGGCGGGCAGAGGGCAAGATAGAAGTGATACAGGCGGAGAATTAGCCCCTGATGGAGCGGGAGCGGTGGAAGATCACAGGGATTTCGGTTGGCCGCCGCTTTACAGTTGTCCACAAAAATTTCCAGATCCATTAGAAGGAAAAATAGAAAACTAAGAAGCATTTTGTGCCTAAGATGGTTTAACAGGGGGAAATGGTAAAAGAAGCAAGTTTTGAATCTACCTTCCAACGTAACATATTTCATCAGAGCCATGCAAACCTGGTCCCATGGCTTAGGAAGCTCTTCCCTTTCAAACCCCTCCTGGTTCCTAACAGGGGTCTCCTCTCCTCTGCAAAACGCCCTTAGGCTCTCATGGTCCGGCTTTTTGGTGTGCTTAGGATATTTTTCCCCTTCACACAGCAACCCCGTAGCCTGCACAATAACCTCCTCACTGATTTTGAACGAAATCCCCCCAATGGAGACCCTCTTGTCCTTCCACAAGCTGGAAAACTGACCCGATAAAATGGGATCATGGCCGACTAAGCTTTCCATGAGTGGAGCAATTCCTCCCTCCACACAAATGTGCCAGACAAGCGGGTTGTTTCGAAATTCATCACAACTGTCCGCTTCCGTCCAAACATGATCACCTCCCATGCTGCTAGACTTCTCAGGAAGCTCACAGAAATGCAAGAAATGCCAAAAATAGTAGTCGTGAACAAAAATCTTAACCAGATAGTTAAGGCAGGGATTACAGCGATGCAAATCTAAACTCACATACTAAACACACGCGTGGAGAGGAAATATGCCATAGTGAGAAAGGACACCAAAATTAATGAAATTATGATTATAGAATAGAGGGCGAAAGTTGGCAAAGAAGTAGGAAAAACATGAAGCCCCATGTAGAGGGACTAATAAACTAATTTTAGTAATCCTCCAAATTAAGCCAAAAGATCCCCTAGCTAAACTAGCCAGCTTGAAGTCTCTAGAAAGCAGCCAAATCGTAACATAGAAAATCACATCATTATTAATACACTCACTCCTCCCAAAGTAATGAGGATATGTAACAAGCAATCCAATTCCCAAAATGATAGCCCGCACAGTACGGTCCCTCTCCCGATAATAAGTCACGGCTTTCCAATTAATCTGCATCACACCGCCAAAACTAGACTTGAACTTCTTAATTGAATCCCCATCCCACAGACTCATCATAATCTTATAAACTAAACCCATCCACCAATTCCATAGGACATACATGTGGCCACTCCTTTCCCTGCCCCACTCACGCTCATATCTACCAGGATAATTCCACCTGTACTCCATACCAATTTTGACATTCATTCACCAGCACATCCAAATTAACCAGTGGTCCCCCCGTCATCTCTCGTCATCCAAAAGTTAAACATCATTATAAACCATGGTAGCCCTTTCCCGCTCTATCAACACTTGAATATTTGGTGGCAGTCTTTCCTTATTTGTCCAACATCTAGCCAAGTCCCAACCCGAGCCTAGATTAGCCAAGGCATCCGCTGAACTATTTCCTTCTCTAAAAATATGGGTCACCTTTTTGTCCCTTAATTTAAACATAAGTAATCTAGCATCCAGTAAAATTTCCTTGGTATTCCAACCTATAAATCTATCTTTTACCACAACATTCATCACCATTTTGGAATCTCCTTCAATATGGAGATTAACAATCCCCAGAGAAACAGGGATTTTGAGGCCCATAAACAGCGCACGAGCCTCAGCTACCAGAGCTGACTGAACCCCAATGCCACCAGCAAACCCTGCCACCATATTCCCCATAGACTTTCTGATAATCCCACCTATACTTGCCCTTACCAGATTTCCTTTAGCAGCCCCATCAAAGTTCATTTTAAACCATCCACCATCCAAAGGCTCCCATTTAGTATTTCTCCTAGCTAGTAACTTCAAATTATCAAAGGCATTAGCCTTTAGATTCTGGTGCCAATCTTTGGCCAATTTTATTTCATAGTCCCTTGGCCCAAACTCAGGAAGTTTGCCATCAAAGAGGGAGATGTTCTCCTCTATAAGCCGAACACCAATGCCAAACACCTCCTTGGGACTCCGCTCAATGTTCTTGAAAACCCTGTTATTCCTTTCTTTCCATAAGCACTATCCTAGGATTGGGGGGGTCTGCCTCCAAATTTCATCAGTCAGAGGATGGAAAAAAGGCCCATTCCAGCCTAGAATAAACGACAAAAGGTTTTTTCTCATCACCCAGTGGACATCAAGTTTCTCAAAAGCCAACCCCCAAACTTCAGCAACATATGGGAAATGTAACAAAAGGTGGCTAACAGTTTCCTCCCCCTCCTTGCAAAGGAAACATCTATTGGGAAAGCATAACCCTTGAGTTCTCAAATTGTCTTGAGTTAATATCCTATTATGTAGGCCGTCCACCAGAAAAAAATTATTTTAGGAATCATGTGGCGATTCCAAACCCTCCTCCAGTGTTTCTCAACAGGAATTTTTTTAGTCAGCAGTCTGTAAGCAAAACAAACTGAAAGATCCCCCTGCTTATATAAAGCCCAAAAGAACTCATCATCCCTGTCATAGGAAGGGAACCTGACACTAGAGAGCAACACTTGAAGAGATCTAGCAAGGTGGCAAAGGTCAATAGAGTGGGGGTAGCAAAGGGAGAGATCTCTCCAAATCCTAGCTCCAGGAGGCCCAACCACATAGTCTCTAATAAATAACCCAAAGAATCTCTGAGCTTCATCCATCACCACTCTAAAATCAGAGCCAGCCAAGGGGGAGTCCATAAGCCAAGCATCATCCCAAAATCTGATTTTAACCCCGTTCCCCATTTTCCATTTGATCCCATTTTTAGCAGGCCTTGTGTGCTGCAGATGCTCCTCCAGATCACTGAACCCAGGGGATGGGGTTCCGAAAGAAAATCAATCAAAGGCCTATTCTAGAGATACTTAGCATTCAAAATTTTGTACCAGTCCCTGGTGTTCGTTAACTGGCCCCACCCAACCTTGGCCATCAGCACCCTGTTAGAGATAACTATCTTTCTTATTCCAAGCCCACCACAATCTTTAGCCTGACAAACCCTTTCCCATTTAACTAAAGCAATCTTTTTTTTTTCCTCGGTACCTGACCAAAAGAAAACTCTCTGAATTCTTTGAAACTTCTCCGTAATATACCTGGGCATCTTAAAAATAGCTAGGAAGTAGGTGGGGATACCTTGTATAGCCGCAAACAGAAGTTGAAGTTTCCCTACATGACTTAGCAAAGAGACCTTCCAACCAGCCAACTTCCTTTGGATCCTCTCCAAAATAGAATACCAAAACTCCGGTTGAACCTCTTTAACCATTAGTGGGAGCCCAAGGTACATCGATGGGAGAAAATCCCCAACACAACCCAAGATCGCAGTCATCCGATTTTGCAAATTTGGCAAGCAATTAAAAAAATAAATATTGCTCTTATTGTAGTTGATGCACTAACCCGAGCAAGAGGCATAGTTGTTAAGGCAAGCTTTCCATTTCCTAGCTTCCACAACAGAGGCCTTCCCAAATAGGAATGTGTCATCCACGAATTGTTGCACAACAATCGGACCAAGAGAGGTAGCCGCTCTAACACCAGATATGGAGCCCTCTGACAGTAGACTCGTAAAGTTCCTAATAAGCACATCAGCAATCATTATAAAGAGATAGGGGGAGAGAGGGTCCCCCTGTCTGAGCCCTCTTCCAGCAAAGAAGAAACCACAAGGAGAACCATTCACCAGAACTGAGAACTTTACAATACAAACACACTCCATAATGAGCTTGATGACCGATCTGTTAAAGCCAAACTTAGCCAAGACCTTAGGCAGGAATTCTCACAGAACCTTATCATAAGCTTTGGAAATATCAAGCTTAAGCACCATCCCCGCATTATTGCATCTATCCATAGAATGGATCAATTCATGAGTGGTCAAGGAAGCATCTAGAATGTGGCACCTCAGGACAAACCCCTTTTGAGTTTGACTTATAATTTTATCAAGCAGAGGCTTAATTTGATTAACAAGGATCTTAGATATGATCTTATAGAAGGTGTTACAAAGACTAATAGGTCAAAAATTAGACATAGATAGAGGCTCACTAATCTTGGGAATAAGGGCAATGAAAGTGTGATTCATTTGTTTAAGAATCTTACCAGATTTAAAGAAGTCCCTAGCCACAAGCACCAAGTCCCATCCCACAATATCCTAGAAGATTTGGAAGAAAGCAGGGGGGAACCCATCAGGTCCAGGAGCTTTGAAGGCCCCCATGCTAAAAGTAGCCAACCAAACCTCATCTGAGGAGACACTCCTTATAATTCCCAGGTTGTCCTCCAGAGAGATGGAAGTAGGGAGATGCTGGAGGATCTTACAATCCAGAGCCATGTTGGGCACCTCTGCAAGGGCCGAATAAGCCTCCAAGAAATAATTAACCGCACATGACTTAATATGGGCTAAATTAGATATCACCTCCCCAGAGGCACTTGTCAAATTTGCAATTTGATTCCTTTTTCGATGTTTGATAGTAGAAACATGAAAAAAGGACGTGTTCCTATCTCCTTCCTTCAGCCATTGCACCCTCGATTTTTGCTTCCAGAAGACCTCTTCATTTTTTAAAACCTTTTCCTAATTGTTGGTCTGCTGATTAAAATCTCCCTCATCCATATTTTTCTGCAAGGTCCTCAACCTTACCTCGAGCTATTTTTTTTTTGATAAACATCCCCAAACACATTCTTGTTCCAACCCTTAACCATCATTTTAATATGTTTGAGTTTATAGCAGAGCCTAAACAGAGGGGAACCTTGGACCGGAAAATTCCACCATTCAACAATTTTGTTTCTGAAATCGGGGTGAGAGTTCCACATTATTTCAAAATGGAAAGGATAGGGACCACAAGAAGGACGAATATTAGTGGTGAAAAGAAGAGGATTATGGTCCAAAACCATCCTAGGTAGAGTAACCAGGTTGGCCTCCAAGGCATTAGTCCAATGGGGAGAACAGAGGAAGCGGTCAAGCTGAACCTTTATCAAATCTCCACCAGCCCGCCTATTAGACCAGGTGAAATGCTGGCCTAGAAGTTCGATATCTATTAACCCCGAAGAACTCATAAAGTTTGCCAGATCCGTCATGATGTCAGTGTAATCCACAATCCCCCACTTTTTTCAGAAGGTAACAAAGGGGAGTTGAAATCTCTAGCAACTAGCCACCGACCTTCCTTGTTCATATTAATCTTAGACATCATATTATTCCAAAGCATATTCCTAAAGTTCCTCTGATTAGGTGCATAAATATTTATTATAGACCACACTACTCCGCTAACAGAGAACAAAACCCCTATGCTATTTTTACAATGGAATAACCCAGAACCCTGCAAACAGGAAGGATTCCAAAGCACAGCCAAACCACTTGAAGCTGCCTCAGCATCACTGTGAATGTAGGAGGCATTAGGCCACAAAAAGTTAGCAACTTTGTTAAAATTAATCATCAACATCTTAGTTTCTTGTAGGAGACAAACATCAATCTTATGCTCCACTATGTAGTTCTTCAAAGCACGTTGTTTGTGCGAACTATTTAGCCCCCGAACATTCCAACACAAAATCCTCATTTATATGCATGTGATTATTTCATATTCAATGTATACCAGTCTAGTTCGTATCAAGGTTGAATTTTATGTATGCTATTTTGAGTTTTCTGCTTAAATACTCTCCATGGTGCACACATAGGGTTAAATTTTCATGAAATTCCTTGTGTGCTAATATGAATTAAGCTTTGGAATATATATAATTTACTTGTATACACATCCTTTTTCATATTATGGAATTTATGTTATGATTACATCACATGTGTGGATTGAATTTTTATGGTGTACCTCATTTTCTTGTGTGTTAGGATTGAATGATTTTTAATCATTGAGTTATATGTGATTGATTTGAATGCCATGTACATGGGTAATTCATATTAAGGTTGTACTGTGTGCCAATGTGTATACATGCATAAGGCTTTTATGTTCTAGTGTTGTACCAAGTGTAAATAAAATATGTATTGTATGTATGCCATTATGTTTTTGAGCATAATAATCCCCATGGCACATACATAACACCAATGTTTATAAAAAAATAGTTTACTTGGTTTGCTAATGTGATCCAAGCTTTGACATGTATGTAATTCTCTTGTATATGCATCCTTATTTATATTGATTAGTGCGTGTGTGCAATTAGTATTGGTGGCATTTAAGTCATTAAGTCAATATACATATGATTGATTAATGTGGAATATAAATTGGTCTAATTCATATTATGGTTGAATTTTATGAATGCAAATGAGTTTTATGCATAATAATCCCCATGGCATGTACATAGGGCTAATTTTATTAAAAATTATTGTGTACTTGTGCCAATGTGAATTGGCTATGACATATATGTGAAGTTTAGGAAATTATATACCTTTACAATCTCATACTATGTTTGGGTCCCTTATTTAAGCTTCTAGTTTTCCAAACTATGCATTACAAAGCCTTATTCTTACCTTTTTCAAAAAGGGGAACCGACATTAAATAAATGCATTTAATAATTAAATTATAATGGATCATGTCTATTTTACAAATATAGGCCAAAACCCATTTTCCCATGGGCGAATGGGTCCCCTTTATGGGCCAAGACCCAATTTAAAATATGTTTTTGGTGGGTATTTTAATGATCAAAATTTAAGTTGTACAAATGTCAACTTTTAGAATCTAATTTTCAAAAAATTAGACAAACACCTATAAATACATATTTATTTTATCATTTGAAATATAACACACACCTGCTAACTTTCAAGAGAAAATATTATTGCCAAGATCAGCATTATAAGTCATTTGTAGCACACAAAATTGAGGTTTCCATTCATCAAACTCCCAAATTTTACCTCTACCACCTTGAACTCAAGTTTGGAGGGTGTTTATATACATTTCCAATCCATTACAACTATTTTTCACCCATTCTTGATTATTTTTCTCAATAAAAAACCTAAATGACACTTTTTGATAATGTTGCTTGACAACTTTTTAGCAACTTTTACAACTTTTAACCAAAAGACCCTAAACACACCAAAATGCAACTTTTAACCAAAAGACCCTAAACACACCAAAATGGATCCAAATGGTCATGTATGACCTTATTTGACTTCCAAAAACACCCTATCAACCTAAAACCAAGACATAACAACCATTCTTTCTATTGGGCTCCTTATGCGCCTCCATCATACTCCCTAGACAGAAAAGATTCAAGTCCACTTGAATAGAGGTCTGCAATGTCTTCCATCTTGGACTCCTATAATCTGTGAAGCTATCTTCCATGCTGCCATGCACTTCTTTCAAAATTCTTAATACCGGTTTCATTTTTACCTTTAGTCTCCCTAATGCTTTGAAATGACCCTTACTTCTCTTCCACGTGGCATACAAATTAGAATTCATTTCCAAAAGTTGCTCTCCCTTTGACCTTGCTACATTATCTACATCTTTGACCTTTTCTAGCAACATGGCTGCAACAACTAGGATATTATCATCTAATTGTGCAATTGAAGTATCAAAATCAGATTTGTTGTGTACTTTATCTTTAAAACAGGTCTGTGTTTCCTCAAATAAACCCTCTAGGCATTAGATTTCATCTTGTTCATGCAAATCTAAATATGTACTAGTTAGGTGAATGCATGACTCTTCTAATGATTTTTTTTCTTTTCCTCCCTATAAACCTATATATCTACATTCTCTTTTTAATATACATGATAAAAAATAAGATTTGTACTTCCATTTACCTGTTCAATGGTTTGTTGAATGGATTATCTATCTTCTCTAACTTCATTGCTTGTGAACTCCTTCTTTGTGTATGTTGCATGTCCTTATTTTGTAGCATTCTCCAAGGCTTCATGAAACTATAGTTCACCTTTCATTTTCAAAGAAGTCATCCTTTTCTTTCTTCTTTTCTAATTAATCTTCTTTATGGGCCACTTCACATTCTTTCCCATTGGCCAATGCCAAACATTTTCTTGATATTATTTTTGACAACACTATTGTAATACAAGTTTAATATATTTCTCAAACTCTTCCATTGTCCTATCAAACTTTGCAACTAGGCTTACCCTATTGTCTTTTATCTTGTCCTTTTTGAGGCCTTCTTTCTTATCTTGCTATTGCATCTTCTTGTCTTCATGATACCTCACCTAGGTTTTCTTTTTGTTTCCTCACTACCTAGTCTTTTGGCATCCAGGTTATTCACTTCAATCTACCAAAAAAAATAAACAAACTTCCAAAAATTCCCTTGCCAGATCTTTGGGCTTTGATTCCAATTTGATGCAGAGGAAGGACAACAAAGCACATTCAATGATCGATTCTTCAAAACATTGATAGGACAACACTAGGTCCATTATTCTTTACTAGTCACTACCCATAGGCCCACAACACCTTCTTGGACAACAATGACATATGACAACCAAAAAAAAAATTCCATTTCATAAGGGCTATGCATACAAAGATAAAACCATGTATAACTTGCAAGGATACACCATAGTTTGATTGTAACATTCCACACTTGACCACATTTGACAACTTACAAAACTATCCCCCTTGAGGTTAAGACACCACACACACAACCCAATGTGAAATTAGTTTTAAAAAGTCTCCAAGACCATATAAAATCGTCCAAAACCATTCAAATCATACATGAAATAAACCCTCGAGATGTTGTTAATGAACATACCCTCGCTGCCCTCTATTTTCGCTTTGGTAGGATTGAGGATAATATAATTATAGACTTTTCTTGCAATTTCCATCAAGATACAACAATGGAAAAGAAAGTTATGGTATTTTTTTCAAAACTAGGAACCCTAGTTAGGGTTCAGACCCGTCCTCACAAAAATATCCATAAATTATTCAAACCTCCATCAAAATGATCCCAAAAAATTAATTGTAAACTAGAAACAACTATATTTCCATCCATATATTATATTCCTTGATATGAGGTCGTACCAAGCCATACAATGCACAACTTCAGCTTGAAAAATAATGTAAGACTCAGAAAATGCACACAAAATTGAGGTTTTTATTCACCAAAATCCCAAATTTAACCTCTCCCAATTTGAACTCAAGTTTGGAGGGTGTTTATATACATTTCCAATCCATTACAACTTTTTTCACCCATTCTTGATTAGGTTTCTCAATAAAACACCCAAATGACACTTTTTGACAATGTTGCTTGACAACATTTTAGCAACTTTTATAACTTTTAAGAAAAAGACCCTAAACACACTAAAATGGATCCAAATGATCCCAAATGGTCATGTATGACCTTATTTTACTTCCAAAAACATCCTATCAACCTAAAACAAAGACATAACAACCATTCTTGCTATGGGGCTCTAGATGCCCCTGTATCAGTCATCATTCTAGGTCCCTGTATTTTAAATCAATCAATTATCATATTTTGTCCTAGACCTATGGAACCTATAAAGCCTTGTGAATATTTATTTTTCAAGTCCTATAAAACGATTAAAGTAAAGTGCATAGTAGAATTATCCCTTAGCAATATTCTCGAGTCCATGGTTGTTCCTTCTCCCCAACTTACCATTGATTAACCTAAGATTGATCCAAAATACCTTCCAAGTAAAAATATAAACTCACCACAATTCCTCCACCCAACTCATACAAAAGACCAAGAGACACTAAGATGATTCCTTCTGTACCTCCCAAGACAAAAGAAGTTTATAAACCTAAAGAGACAATGCTTTAACCCACAATAGTTCCTTCAATTCCTGCCTTAAGGGAAGAAAAGAACCTAATGGTTGATAAGTCTTCTCCTACACCATCACAACTTAAAAATTATACTAAAAGAAACTGAAATTCGAAAGAGCATAGGCATAGACTTTTTTCTATCGCTCGCTGATTGGAAGAAATGAACAAACAAACATCATCCACACCTATGAAAAGAACTCAAGAAGAAATCCAACTTCCATCAAAATAAGATATTACATCAAAACAAGAGGAAAACAAGAGAATTCAAAACAAACAATCATAAAACTTCCTATTGTGAGATCAATTTGGATGATGATGATGAGATTGATAAAATTAATGAAGAATTACAAAATGAGTTGAATTTTTTATTACCTTTTTATGAGTGCACACCTTGTAGACCTAGTTTGTGTTTCTCATTTTTTCCTTTGGAGCTCACCTAATGAACAATGGATTTCACTAGCCCCTGTGAGAATATTTTATGCACATACAACATAGGCTTGCTATTCCATCCTTTTTTCCTTTTTTTGCATTAGCTTCAGTGACAATGAATGTTTGTGTACCTTGTTTTTCTACTACACATGTGTGTGTTCATTTATGCTTTTGTTTCTTTGTCATGAGATCTTAGATCTTGGGGGCTTGATCACTCTCCTTGATCCTTTGTCATCTTATATTTCCTATAGTTGTATAATTGGACCTCCCTTGACATAGATTTCTCTAATTTAGTGTGGGTCTAAGTGAAAGTTTATACTCTCCCTAAAGTGGGGGCTAAATATAGTGTAGGAAATTGTATACCTTTATAATTTCACACTATATTTGGCTCCTTTAATTAATTAGACTTAATTGATATTCTAATTTTTCTAAATTATCCATTCCAAAGCCTTATTCTTACCATTTTTTGAAAGGGGAACCAACATTAAATAAATTTATTTAATAATAAATATTCATGGATTATATGTGTCCTAGAAATATAAGCTAGGATCCATACACCCATGGATGAATAGGTCCCATTTATGGGCAAGGACCCAATTAAAATATGTTTTTGGCAGTATTTTAATGGTCAAAATTCAAGTTGTAAGTGTTGGATTTTCAAATCTAATTTTTGGGTAATTAGATAAATACCTACAAATCCAGTCATTTTATCATTTGAAATATAACACACACCTCCTAAATTTTAAAAGAAAATATTATTCTCAAGAGCATCCAAGAGCAGTATTTTTGATCATTTAGATTAGCAATCAAGATCCTAACATCATGTCCAAGTTTATGTGTGTTCAAGTTATCTTGTGAAGGCTAACAAGTGTTGTAGGTATTCATACATTAAAGCATTCAAGGATTCAAGCAAATAAAGCAAACATGATCCAATTCCTTTGAAGAGATGTGTATGGCTTCAGTCCTTTAAGGAAGGCATTGAAGGATGGTGAGTTGCAACAAGTGTTCATTCATCATTTTCTTCATCAAGTTTTTTATCATTGACATTGCCATTGTGAATGTGAGAACACTATTCAGATGGTTTGATTGAAGCAAACCGCTATATGGCACAAAAAAAATTCCCTCTTTGTGTATGTGAAAATTATAGGTTGAAAAGGATTGAAGAGATATTGAAGATAAATTTTGTATTGTTGTATTTGTTGTCATCATTCTTGTTAAGACACAAAAACTCAGTTGTAGAATTTACTTATGTCATTCCAACAAGTTTGTAAGTAGAATAAGTATCTCAAATCTAACACCGAAGGACTATCAAAATTAATTTTAGAAGCCCTATCAAGGACCCATTCACCTAGGGGAGAACTAGTCCTCCTACACATTCTAGAACCATCTTTTGGTGAGAGGTACATGCCCTCTAGTATTTCCTAGATAAACCTACAAAATTTTGTTATAGTCTATATGTATTTGGGAATTTTCATTCTATATATTAGGTCATATAGTAAATTTATTTTCATTATTTCAAATCATTCCTAATCATCCTAAACCACCCTTAAATAATCCCACCAACTAGGTCTAATTGACTCACCATTGAGGTTGAAAGCCAATCTCTTGGATTTATGGTTGGTGATTCTAAATGGAAGTTGGAAAGAGGGCCCATATATCTTAGGTTCTTTGTATTGAGGACCTAGGATCCCCCCCTCTTTTCCTATTTTTCACTATGCAATTGAATTGCATACATGCAACATTATTTATATATAATAGTTCTTGTGTGAATTAGTATTGGTGATATTTATATCATTAAGTTGTATATATATGATTGATTCATATGGAATGTAAATTGATATATTTCATATTATGGTTGAATGTTATGCAAGTGTCATTGATTTTTGTGCATAACATTCTCCATGACACATACATAGGTATATTTTAATTTAAAGTTCTATGGTGTGCCCGGTGTGCTAATGTGAACTAGGGTTTTACATGTATGTAATTCACTTATATAGACATCCTTATTATATTGAATTTATGTTATGACTACATCACATGTGTAAATTGAGTTTGTATGGTGTACCTAGTGTTATTGTGTGCATTAGGATTTAATAGTATTTATATTAGCAAGTTATATGGAATTGATTTGTAATGCATGTGTATAAGGTTAATTTGTAAATTAAAACTATAGGGTGTGTGCACAAATCTGTGACACAAAAAAGATGCCAAAGTAAAAAAAACACCAAAATACACCTTTTTGCGAACACCAAATTTGGTAAATGATAAACCATCAATCCATTTGGCGCACACCAAATTTGGGATATGCCAAGTAGTTTGACCATTCAGTGCAAACCATTTGGTGTGCGCTAATTGAAAAAAGTTAATAAAAACAAAAAATAGGCTTATGTCATTATTTTCCGCTCAACCCATGCCTTGGTTTGGGCTGTTTCATCTCTGCAACTCACACTCACCATATCTCTTCCATTTTTTGCACTCAACTTGTAATTCTTCATGAGGATGGCACCAAGACATCAAACAGGTTGAATATTGCAAAGAGGTATGTATTTCTATTGTTTTTATTTTGAATTTGATTTCGAATGTAGATTGAACCAATTTTTTTTAATACAAATTTGTTCTAATTCTTAGGGAATGAATCTCCACCTCCAAACATTGAGAATTCACAATCACCCCCTCATGAAGAGCCTCCCAAAGAAGAACATACTCAAACCCCTTTGTCAATTTGTAGGCATCCTTAACGAACACAAAAAAATATCCTGAATGAAATTGAAAACAATAAAAGTGACATTGAACAATTAATTGGAAGATTAACTGAGCATGTGAGAAAATAAAATTTTGGTTAATTAAGAGGCATGAGTTGAGACAATTTTATGCTAGTGGTTTTTCATATGCAAATGTGAAAAAAAAAAAAATAACAAAGGCAACTTGTGTGCCCTATTTTCAGACCCGAGAACCAACACACCTTTATCTCATGCGTGTAGGAGGTTCCCCATACATTGGTGCCACCATGAATTGATTAAAAATAACTTTTGGGAGTGTTGGTGGATGGTATTTGACCAACCTCCATGCAATAACCATGAGGTATCACAATAATTTTTGAGGAAACTCTATTCTAAAGAAACAAATCACTTCATGGTTATGCAAAAAATATGAGGGCAAAAGTCGACATGCGGAATGTTGTTAGGATTTCGGCATTGATAATGGCTTGTGCTTATCGGCCTTGGGTCAGCGGTGACCCACAGGGATGAACCCACAAAGACCTTGGACTTAGTGATTTTAGGACTTTGGTTTTATCTCAGGTTGATCCTAGTGAAAATTGTGAAGGTGGAAGCAATTGATTGATAAGTTGCTTATGTTACATGTTACATCGTTAACAATGACTTGAGTGTTTTGGCCTCCTGCAAATGTCATATCATAAGGGGACTCCATAATGGTTTCAAAGACTTAGAAATTTATAGTTCTAGCTCATGTCAGTGGCGATAAATGAATGGGTGGGTGTCGCTAGCCAGGAAGCCGATGGGATTTCACCATTGAAAATGACTCGAGCTTTGCGTCTTCCCACCAATGAAAAATCACATGAAAGAATTTGTAAGGGTTTTGAATTCTAAGCGTTTATCACTTTAAATCTCTAATAGTTTTGATAATCTTGGGGCTCGGTCTCGAGAGAAAGGGGAGTGGGCGCCATCAACATTCAAGCCATTAGAAATGATGTTTCGAGGATGGTCATCCGTGGATGAGAACCTATGCAGTTTTTATTCTTAGAAATTTCCTAAGTTTTAGGGCTTATTGTCTGCTAACACACCAGGGATTTGAACTTTGGATGCAACGGTGAGTGCAAAAAAAATTCCAAAAGATTTGATATGGTCAGGTTTAACAAAGAAGCCCTTATTGTGATTTTAAAAACAAACCCTAGCAAGTGATTTTAGTAAACTCAAAAAGTACAAAGGCGAGAGGGTGTTCAGACCCAAACCTGCTACCACGCAAATGGAGGAGGGAGATGAAAGTTTGATTGTTGAATCCACTCATGTGAGAAACTGCTCAAGAGGCTGTCAAATTTGAATGTGCAAGGTGAAAATGATAGGTTGTGACCTCATATTTATAATCCCAAGAGCCATTAATGCAGGCAATAAATGCAAGTATTTTGAGAAACACGTGACATACAATCACAAAAAAATGAGGTGCAGATGTTGGGGTACGAAAGGCCATGCAAAAAAGTGAGAGGTGGATATTGTAGGGAATGACATCATGGAGATGAAATCCCATAAACGGTGACCTACAAGAAGACTCTCGTGGATGGCGACAGGAGGGGCAGCTTCCGCATGATGAAAACCTACATTAAAATATTTGCAAACTCCCCAAAACTTCATGAAACATTATCAATTTGTAAGGCATCATGGGTTTTAAAATTTTGAGGATATTTTGATTAATTTGGTTAAAAATTAGGGGCACAAAAAAATGAGGAAAACATGAACCAACCTCGCAAAATGCAAAAAAAAGACGGGGTCCCCGATCCAAGTAGGGAATGTGTGCAGAAGGCACAACAAGGTTGTATTATATGCTCAATATCTATGTGTGCATAAAATTTTATGTTGGTGTGCTAAGAATTCCTATGTGCATTATTAGTATTGGTTTCATATATTTAATTAATTTGTATACATGTTATTGATTTATATGAAGTATAAATTGGTCTAGTTTATACTATAATTGGATGTTATGTATGTCTTTGAGTTTTACACATAATAGTCTCCATGGCTCATACATAGTGATATTTTTATTAAATGTATATGGTGTTTTTGGTGTGCTAAGGTGAATTAGGCTTTGAAATGTATTCACTTGGATTGTATAAACATCTTTTATAATAAATCTATGTTACAGTTACATCACATGTGTGAATTGAATTTGTATGGCATATCTTATGTGAATAATAGGATTGATTAGTATTTATATCACTGAGTTTTATGTGATTGATTTATATTTCATGTACATGAGAATAATTTATATAAAGGTTGTATTGTGTACTCAATTTTATGGGCATAAGGCTTTTATGTTGGTGTTGCATCAAGTGTGAATCAAACTTGTATGGTGTTCTTGTGTGTAATAGTATTGGTAGCATTTATGCCATTAATTTGTATAATTGTGATTGATTAATATAGAATTTAAATAGGGTCCAGTTCATATTATGGTTGAATATTATGTGTTTCATTATGTTAGTATTACATAAGGCATGAATCAAAATTGCTTGGTGTGCTTAGCATATTTTTTTAGATTAGTACTGATAGTATTTATGTCATTTATTTACATGCACATGATTGATTCATATGACATATAAATGGGTATATAATTTATATCATATTTGAATAACACGTATCTCATTCAATTGTTTACACATTAATTTAATGGAAAGTATGGGGGATAATTTATATTCATAGTCTATAGATTTGCAGCTGTGTTACATTTGAATTAATATTTCACATGTATGTGATTAACTTGCATACATGTCCTCGTTTATATGTATTTTTATTAGGGTTACATCACAAGTGAATAAAATTTGTAGGGTGTATTTAGTATTCATCAATAGCATGAAGGTGAAGGATGTTAGGAGCTACCAATAATATGATAGGGTTGAGCCAACATTCATCGATAACATGTAGTTGATAGATGCAAGGAGCTACCCCATACTAGTTTGGAATAAATTATATAAAGGTTGTATTGTGTACCCAATTTTTATGGGCATAAGGCTTTTATGTTGGTGTTACATCAAGTGTGAATCAAACTTGTATGGTGTTCTTGTGTGTAATAGTATTGGTAGCATTTATGCCATTAATTTGTATTATTGTGATTGATGAATATAGAATGTAAATAGGGTCTAGTTCATATTATGGTTGAATATTATTAGTTTCATTATGTTAGTATTACATCAAGCATGAATCAAAATTGCATGGTGTGCTTAGCATATTTTTTTAGATTATTACTGATAGTATTTATGTCATTTAGTTACATGCGCATGATTGATTCATATGACA
This sequence comes from Sequoiadendron giganteum, assembly GCA_007115665.2. NCBI lineage: Eukaryota > Viridiplantae > Streptophyta > Pinopsida > Cupressales > Cupressaceae > Sequoiadendron > Sequoiadendron giganteum. The sequence goes on along the minus strand of CM021104.1, from coordinate 498,514,176 downwards.
TATAAATGGGTATATAATTTATATCATATTTGAATAACACGTATCTCATTCAATTGTTTACACATTAATTTTAATGGAAAGTATGGGGGATAATTTATATTCATAGTCTATAGATTTGTAGGTGTGTTACATTTGAATTAATATTTCACATGTATGTGATTAACTTGCATACATGTCCTCAGGTGATCCCACAATAGTGGTTTACAATTTTTGGCCAAACTGGACACTGAAATTATTATTTCAAACTAAATCTTCACATTCGGGCACCTATAGTAGCTAAACCGTGAGGAATTTGAAGATGATGCTAACTAGAGTCTCATCACAATTTGTCTGTAGATTCTAATTTTATTTTTTTCAAATACTTTGGAATCATATTGCACATATTTTTCCATCTCCCATGAAAACCATTTTTTTTTATAAAACAACATTTTAAAAAAGTGATGCACACCGTATAACACGTAACTCTTTTTCCATGAAGGATAAAATTCCAATTCTTTCGAATTTTGTCACGTATAGATTTTATTGATTATTTTAAATGCAATTATTAATCATGATATTGATTAATTATATTATATATTAAAATATTATTTAAATTGAAATTAAATTGAAATGAAACTGAAATTGAAAGTCAAAGTGCAATGATTTGTAATGCATTTTCATTTAAATTTGGGGTTTGTCATTGTTGATGAAAACTCGAGTGCAAGTGATCACAGGAACAGGTGAACATGATTGAAGGCGAGAACATCGATCAGGTATAGTCATTTTAGCCATTAGACATTTATGAGGAAAATGGAATCACACACACTCACTTAGTTGATATTTTAATGCATTTTTGTGATTATTGTGCTTGCAAATTTTAAATTAAGTTTAATTGATTTTTCAAAATTCGTGAAAAGAATATGTCGTTTTAAATGGCGATTTGGTTAATTTTAGAGGAAATTGATTTTATTTAAATGAATTGGATTCCTTATGTAGATATTTTATTATTATTTAAAAATAATAATGGTGTTATTTTAAATTAACAGAATATACTTTTTATTACGAAATTTATTAAAATGTAATAAATAAAGTGTTATAAAATTAATTGTTTTTATTTCTCATTTGAAAATTATGAAAGAAAAAAAATTTAGATGAGGGTAATCGCATAATAATGGGTTACACTTTTTGGCCAAACTTGACATTGAAATCAACATTTTTCACCAGATCTTCACTTTCTTACACCTATAGAAGCTAAACCATTAAGAATTTGAGGATGAAGAAAACTAGTGATTTGTGAGATTTTATGTGTAGATTCTAGTTATATTTTAAAAATTAAAAAAAAAAAAATTGTGAATCCTTTTATGTAATTTTTATCAACTTATTTTTTCTACGAAACAACATTTTCAAAAAGTGATGTTTACTTTCAACTACATAACTTTTTTTATACAAAGGATAAAATTATAATTTTTTAAATGTAGTTTTTTCACACCAATATCTAGTAGATGGATATGTTTTCATAATATTTTGTTGCATATATATTTTTTAATAAATTTTCTAAGTCAGAGTAATTATAATTTGGAAATATTATACTTTCAGCTGCATAACTTTTTTTTAATGCATTTGAATTAACTTCTTTTTTTTTTGTCGGAATAAAGACATCATTATCTAGTGTACATGTATTTTTTAGAATTTTTTCTCTCTCTTTTCCTATTTTTCCATATGTGTGAAACAAAGGCCTCGATGTTCATTAAAAAACCTACATTCACAAAAAAATAAAAAATAAATATAATAATAAAATTAAATATATTTTAAATTATACTTTTTGGGAAGCTTATAATAAGGACTACATGTTTACAAAAGATAAATTTTAAATAAATTAATTTGATCCCCCAAAAGGTAAATCAAAAGTGGTTTTTTATCAACATTTTGATAGGTGTAGAGGAGAATCCATTATAGGTATGGTTTAAAACTAGCGGGTTTCTATCCAAGGGGGTTTGATATAAGTGGATTTGATCAAACCATATTCAATTAAAATACTTTAAATTGAACCTTTTTAAGGATTAAATCATTATATTTTCTAGAAATGTGTGATTTCAGCAAAAATCAGGATGTCCAAAAAAGTGTAACCCATTATTGTGGTAGCACCCATAAGAAATTAAATAAAGATCTTCAATTGAGTTATTGAAAACAAATTGGAAAATAAAACACGTGCAAAATTGAAATTAAATTTAAAACTTCAGTGAAACAGATTGAAGAAAATATCTTCAATCAAATGGAAGCAATCAAAATTTAAAACTTGGAATCTTGAAAATTAGAACTGGAGATCACACTAAAATTGTGGATCTTGCCTTGTGAATAACTCCATCAATGCATGAGAAAAGGAGAATCAATCTGGGAAGAATTTTGAATTGGAAGAGAGTGAGAAAATCCATTTTTGTTTGAATAGAAAATAAAAGAGACAGAGATTATTAAAATTAACTGCAAATTATTATGTTTTTGGGAGTTAGAGGGAGTGAGATTTTCCTTCTTAGATTTGTTGACTGCACACATCTCATGCGCCAGAGAAGGCTGGAAAATTGTATGAAGAGATCCCTTGCTTCCAATGCACCCAGTAGTGAAGGGAGGGAGAGGGTCTAAAAACCCACGCATAGGAAGGCAGAGAGAGGACAGGAGAAGGCAGGGGGATGGCCAAGGAAGATAGGTGCAAGTTTTATCTGCTCCCCATCCTCTTCTCTTCCACGCAAGCACAGGAAATTATTTCACACCTCACGCAGCCACTAAAAGTCTCCCTACTTCCCATGCATGTAAGGGAAGACTGGAAAAGGGGCGCACAGGAAGAGGGAAGGCTCCTATATGCAGTCTAAAGACTCTTCATTCACTCCCCACACATAGTGAAGAGGTGCACCTGAAGAAGGAATAAGCCAGTGGGAGTAGGAAAGAAGCAGGGATAGGAAAAGAAGAATAAGGCAGCAGGAAAGAAAGACAAAGCATGTGGGGAGAAGAGAACAGAGGAGATTTATGAAAGAAGAACATGAAGTGGAACAACAAAAGAAAGAAAAAGAAAAAAAAGGACAGAGGATAGATGCATCCAGGGAACAAACTGAGAACTACAAGAAATTGACAGAGGTAGCACTCATTCATCATTTCAAGAATTACCAGGTAGGATTTTATTTAGAAATTATAAAACAAAAACATGAACATAGTGAATTCAATGAAATAGTTAGTTTATTGTTTTGATTTTAAGAAAAAAACTATTCAAAAGTATTGTTGTTTACTTCAAATTCTGTAGAAATTTTGTAAACAATCAACTGTGATTTTTCCAGAAAACATTGAAATTAGAAATAGCAATTTTTAGGGAAAATAGGATTAGAAAACAATGAAAAGAAGTTGAATTATAAATTTAGAAGAGATTTCAGACTTGGAAAAAGATTTTAGACAGAAAACTTTATTTTAAATTAGACTTGAAAAGAATTCAAAACATAATAGATTTTGATGAAATATCTTTTAAATTTTTCAATGTGATTTCAAAATAGAAGTTAAAATCAGTAAATTTTGCAATTAAAAACTCAAACATTCAAAACTGAAACTGAAATGATTTATTTAAATTTTGTTCATGAAAAAGTATTTATTTATTTATTTTCTGCAAGTATGGAAAATGTAAAATAAATCAATTAAATTTAAAGAAACGATTCACTTGAAGCAAAATGAATTAGGATTAGTTCATAGAGGAAACAAGATAGATGAGTAAAAAGAGCAAAAGAACGTGTGCTCTTTTATGCCTGTTTTTATATGTATTTAATTTACATACTGGAGATACACCTTCTTTATTTTCTTTATTATTTTTGATTATTTAATTTACTCAATTTAAATATGAATTTAATGTTATATATGGATTAAAACGATGAAAATAACAACATATGAACTATTTTGCTTGAAACAAGATTTTCATTAAATTGTTTGTGAAAGAATGTATTTATTTGATTGGAACCATGCATGCTTGATAAATGAATGTGCATGTCATGTGTTTGGAAAGGTACCTTCCGGGGCGGGTGTCAAATATGGGTTATTAGAGAGTGTAGTTTTTCTTTTCCAAAACTGCTTTATTTGTCATGCATGACATTTTAATTGGCCAAGTAACATAAGGACCATTGAAATAGATGGAATTAATGAACTCTCTACCATATCCAAGTATCGAAATTGCTTGTTTCTTAAATGAATTAGAAAAATGAAAATGCTTGTGGAATTACTAGTTATACTAGGCATGCATCAGATTCCATCCTGCTTGTCGACTTCTTTTTGTTAAGCGATTCATGCAGGGTCAGGTATTTTTTGAATGACTAAAGAATTATGGGGAAGCGTAAGCTTCGAGGTTGGGTGGAAAAAGTGCCCGATCCTTGTTCTCGTCTTCATTTTGAAGATATATGATTGGATTGAAGATTAAAGGATGTCATCTTCATTTATGTTTTATGTATTCTTTAATTATGTATTGAAGAGCTTAAGGCAACTGAATGCCTAAGTCTCGAATTGTTACTTATATTACAACTTCTTTGTATTATTATCAATGTTGTGTATTATGACACATGTATGTATTTAACTTGAAATTATCGACTTTAAGTCATGGAAATTGGAATCAACGGTTTTTAAAGTTTTGTCAAAGTTTTGAGTTTTAGATTTTTGCACTTTAAAAATTTAGATTTGTAACTCTAATATCTAGTGCTTCCACTTGGTTAGATAGTTTTTTATTGAATATTTTTTCTTTAATCAAGTTTCAAAGTCAAACAAATTACAATTTAGACATATCACGACCGTATAACGCGTAACTTTTTTTTTATATATAAAAATTCAATTTTGTATTTATTTTGGATCAAGGACTTCAATATCTGGTGCACTCATATTTAAAAAAAATAAAAATTGATAATCTGCTATTTTTCCACATGTGCAGAATAGAGACCTTCATTTTCAATGAAAAACCTATGTTTAATAAAACTAAAAAAACAAATACATAATAAAACTTAAACATATAAAAATTACATTTGTTGGATAGCTCATTCTAAGGACTATGATAATCATTTCAAATAAATTTTAAATGAATTCATTTGATCCCCCAAAAGGTAAATCAAAAGGGATTTTTAATTAGTATTTTGATAGGTGTAAAGGAGACTCATTTATAGGTATGGTTTAAAACTAGCGAGGTTCTATCCAAGGAGGTTTGATCTAAGGTGGTTTGATCAAACGCTCTTCAATTGGAATCCTTAAAATGGAACTTTTTAAGGCTTAAATCATTATATTTTCTAAAAATATGCGATTTCAGCAAAAATGAGTTCCTCTCAGAAATTGTAAACCAGCTTTGTGGGATCACCCCCAGGTCATTTATATGTATTTTTATTAGGGTTACATCACAAGTGAATCAAATTTGTAGGGTGTATTTAGTATTCATTAATATCATAAAGGTGAAGGATGTTAGGAGCTGCCAATAATATGATAGGGTTGATCCAACATTCATTGATAACATGTAGCTGATAGATGCAAGGAGCTACCCCATACTAGTTTGGAATAAATTTTATACATATCATAGAGGTGATGTATGATAGGATCCATCGAATAAAATGGTTCAACAAGTAATTGAATTCTTTTTAATAGCCTCATGTATTGTGTTTTGTTACACCAATGCCCTTGTTGGTGATAATAAAAAATCAATATAAGATGCTTGTCTTGCCATCAAATTTGGCAGTGAATTTAGAAATAAAGGATGGGTTGATGATGTAGTATGGGATGCATTAACATTCATCTTTCCAATTGGGATGTAGTTAAGGGCTTAGGTATTATTGAATTAGGTAAATGGGAAGATGCATGCAATAAGGTCACATATATTTCTTTTTTTTCCATTTCATCACTATGTGTATGTGTGATGTATGTATGAGTATGAGAGTTTGATGCACTTAAGAGCTAACCACTATGTGTACCTATGATGAGTGCATGTTCTAATTTCACTATGGTTACCTATGGATATGCAATGTAGGCATTATCTAGTCACATCATGTGTGTGATTTATGCATGAGCTAGTCCATTATGTTTATATGTGATCTGTATGTTTGAGTTGTTTGTTATGTCTACATTTGATGCACATATCAATTACCCACTATATGTTTTGTTATTATTAATTCTTATTGATACTATCCAGCATTATTTTGGGATATGTCTGGCATTGAATACTATTATATATGGATTGAATTGGAAACAAAATCAATTATTGATTGTGACTTAAAAGGAAGGTCAAAAATCTTATCCTAGTTGTATGAAGGAATTATTTCTTATTTTTGGTTTGTGAACTCCAGAGATGCTAACTCTTAGAAAGAGCTAGTAGGTAGAGTCATTTTGAATGAAAACCCTTGAGGAATAAGACTAGATCTATGGATTTGTCATGATATGGTAACTTATCCTATATAGTGCCAAAATGTAATATTGTGGCATAGAGTTTCTTCCATTACTATTGTTTAGTAAGGGTTGTACCACTTCTTAAGATGTAAGGTTCACTATAGGATCATTATGGGCCAAACATGGCCCTTAAGTGGCAATGAAAATTAAAAAAATAGACTTAAGCAACCTTACATAATAATTTGAATAGGTTATTAACATAATTTGGAAAATATGTTGAAATAGAATTTGTAGCAAATTGAATGTAGATTGTAGGCTACTAGGATTTTTTTGATAAAAAATAGTTTTATATGGTCAAAAAGTTAAATTTAAATTTAGTAGTACTTTGAATTTTTGAAAGATGAGTAAGTGATTTTCCAGCCACCCTAAGCATGAGAAACAAATATATATTTTTTGAATCTTTGAATATAGGTAGAGGATAGATGCCCAGATGTGACACATATTTTTTGTAATTTTTTGCAAGTAAATAATTAGTTATGAGTTTTCTAATAGGAATTTTTAAAAATATTAAAAACTATTTGTCCAACCACCCTAACTTGGTCAACAACTTATAAAAAAATTTAAACTATACTTTGTGAAGCATAGAGTGTGATGCACCTTTTGATTTCAAAAAATGTGTAACCATTTAAAAGTTATAAATGTTTCTCAATAAGCCTATCAATTGAGACTTTACACATAGTGCATGTAGAAAATCAATAATAATTATTTATTAAATTCAAAATCAAATCTATTTTATATTGGATGAAAAAGTTCATTGACACGAAGGTTGAATTTCGAAAAATAATTGCAACCCCTAAACACGTTGGGGTAGTCAAATTTTTAGGTTGGAAACCCCCAAGCCAAATCCCAAAGCAATCTTGAGGCAATAATTGAGGTAAAAATATATTAGAAAAAATGTATATATGTTATCAATAGATATCCATTTCTTTTACTTAAGAATGAGTTTTTGGGTTCAGTATAGATTAAAATTTAACATATTATAATATATGTATATATATATTGAATAGGTAAGTTCTACCAAAGGGTGTAGATCTAGTAATTTTAATTTTACATAGAATCCAACATGGAATGAGTTCCATTTGCCATATTATAGATTGTATTCCTTCATTAGAGTTGTAAATGAAAAAAAGGTACGCTTCTCCAAGCTTGTCTTGTTTAACACCTTGTTTAGGCCTTCTTAGTGACATATGTCTTTTCCCTCTAATCCTGCTTTAATATTGTCATATCCTGCTTCAGTTTTTATTTTAAAAAGAGGAATACAATAGTGAAATGAGTTTCTATGGTCATTACATTTTTAATTAAATTAGACAATTGACCCTTCCTAAGAAAGCACTTCAACTTTAGAACTAATGGAGGACATGCATTGGGCCATGTTACACTACTTGAGCAAAAAATATTGGTACATAAAAATGAACCCATATTTTGACACGTTGGAGTGATGAGCTTCTGGCATGAGATTAATTTATTTTAATTACAATGTCAAGCAATTCTTTAGTGTGATGTTACTTCAATCCTGAATCATATGTTGAATAGACCTATTACATTATCACTGAATGTAAACAACATAATGCCTTCCAATTGTCTAAATTGGGTGGTGAAGTGGAGCCAATCCGAATGAATGGGATTCACCTCAAGCATTAATTTTGAGGTATGATCTAAATCTGTACATATTTGAGTAGTTTCTATATTCAAATAAGTGTTGTTGCACATAGATTAGTTTCATCTTTGTTTTCCCTAAGTGATTTTTTAAATGGTTAGTTTATTTTGAGTTTTACTGGGGGGAAATAAGGAGTGCTTTGCCATTACTAGTTATAGTTCAATGAAATAGACATCTATTATTCATAACATGGAATTAAGACTTCAATGTCATGAACAACAAGTGCATACTCAATAGAGCTATAGTTAATTACAACAAAGTTACAACTAAATGAATGAGCTCTGTATAAAGTTTTAGAGTCAGAAAAAGGCAAAAAATGGACTCCATACCCAATGGATAAGCAATACAACCGGCCTTATTTGTTTAGCAGGCAAACACCCCTCAGAGGTCGCCAAAAATGTTACTATTTTTTTCTTCCTGCATAAATTAGTGAAGTTTTAAAGGGAATTTATTTGCTGGGGTATAAAAATTTTTGATGTTGAGATATGCAATGAAACTTTGCTTTCAAAATGAAGAGTTTCCTAGGATTGATTTATTATAATCTTTCAAACATTTCAAATTGAACTGTTGAACAGTTTTGACAAAACAACAAATATGTTTCATTTAGAAAAAAAACATTCAGAGTATGTTAAGAGAAGTTGAATCATTCAATGCAATTTATGTTATTGCTACCTATCAAAAATGAATTGCAATTCAAGAACCAAAACATGTTGAAACTATTACTTCATTTGATTACAAAACATATGAGTTATAAACATTTTCATATCAATTATTTCACATTATGTAATTAAGAACAAGTTCAAATGGAGATTCAAGCCATTACATACTTTGAAGTAATTGATTTATTGAAAGATATGTTTCTATAATCCCACACGAGCCATGAGAGGACTAGGTTGATTTAATCAAACCAGTACAAACTATATATCAGAAGATCAACTGAAAGAAGAAAAACACATAAAAGAGGTAATGTTCATCATTTCCCTAAGGGCCAGTGTAGGGTTGATTCTTTAGGTCCAGCTTGATCTTCAGTATCTTCTATCTTTAGCTCCTTGGTCCTGAGTTCTAGATGTCTGCAGTTGATTAAAAAAAATTAGTAGAGCTTAGGTCATGAGATCCAATTACATGCTCATCAACAGACATATAATTTTTAGCTATTATTAAACTAAATCAGCGTAGTCATCAAGAGAGATAAATAAAAAACTGCCAGGTCAAATCATTAGGAGAAATCATTGAATCCACTGTTTTTTCTAACTTGTTTGCTTCATGTGCAGATTCAGGAAAAGTAGTGTTGTTGTTCATCAGATTATAACATGAGTGGTGGAGAATGTGGCTCCCACAAGGGGTGATCCCAACTCATTAAAATGTTATCATTAGTGTGAAAATCATGAGATCAATATTGTGTTCTAGAAAACAGACTCATATGAGAGGAATGATTGTATCTTCATAATTTATGCACAACCTTCTATGTATGTTTTAAGTGCATATAATATTTCATTGCAGATTTCTTAATGCAAAGAAGGAGAAAAGAGCATTTCCCTTAGTGAACAAGTACCAATAAATTCAAATCAATAGAGATTGCAGTGCCATGAAATCATCATCAGAAATATAGTGAACATTGCTTACAATGAAGAACAACAAAGATGGAGCACAATATTCAATATAAGGTATAAAGACAATGGCAGTCCCACAAAGACACAATGACTTTGAGACTAAGTTGGTAGGTTAACAGTGATCAAGCATTAAGGTCTAAGGAAATTGATAGGATCATTAAGGGATGTACACAACCATATCAAATAATAAGTGGCAGAGATTGTGCTTCATGAGAGTGACAATAGGAAAATTTTCAAGAGGCATAGGGTAGTATGCCCTTTTTAGAAGGAAATTCAGGAAGGAATATAAGCTAGAAATGAACAGTTGGGTTTCTCATAAAGCTTTAGTCATATGTACAATGGTGGGAGATACCTATCTTCTATCTCAAAAATTTGATAATTATTGAGAGTTTGCTACTTTACATGGAGAAGCGTTGTCTTGTTTTGTTTATATTGAAGAGCACGGGAAAATACCCATGCCACAACATTACTATTTGCTAAAAAGGAGCGGGGGAGGCCAGTACCAAAATTCCCTATCTTGACAATGGTAGAGCTGGAGGAGTTGGCTGAGCGTTGTGCGGACATAGACATAAATCTCAATTTCCTCCTGTGCATGGCTAGGCTCACAGAGCCAATGTCAAAACAGGCCCTCGGAAACTATATGGAAAGCGAGGGATTTGAAGTGGATAGCAGCGAAGAAGAGAATAATGGACCGGTTCCTCCAATACTTCTAGACTACGGGGAGGACTGGGTAGAAGAAGATGGATAGGACATGGAAGATATTGCGAGCGGTCTGAACCACAGGAAATGCAAACTGGAATGCCCAGTTAAATCTTGCGTGGCTCACGCAAAAAAAATGTGTAGAGAAGAGATGGCCAAGGGCACAGGACGTGATGCAACCAACCCCCTTTTCACTAGCCTACATGGGCCTTGGAAACCACAAGGAAGAAGGGCCAAGCGGCCATGAAAACCAGTCAGAAAAGTAGTGTATTTTCCTGTTTTTATATAATTATTTAGGATAACTTAAGTTAGCTGGGTAGGTAGGAAGTAGTAGTTTATTTTGGGCATGTCTGTTGTGATTGAAGCAAAAAACTGTGACGAAAGACAAACTGTAATCTTTTTTGACCGTTAATATAAGGTGTTGGCCTTACCAGCTATTTGCCTATCAAAAAAATATATACTAGGATATATTAATAATCATATAATATACACATTATTTAATATAATATAATATTATATGGGTATGTGAAAGATCATCATGGAAAAAATAGGCCCTTAAGTGGCAATAAAATTCAGAAAAATCAGAGTTAGGCAACTTGACCAAAAATTTGAATAAGTTATCTATATTATTTCAAAAATATGTAAGAATAGAATTTGTAGAAAATTGAATGTAGTTTCTAAACTACTAGGTTTATTTAGAAAAAAAAAAATCTATTTGGTGAAAATTTAAAATTTCAATGCAATAGTACTTAAATTTCAGGGAAAAAATAAGAAGTAGGTGTATGTCTGACCACCCTAACCACAATAAAATGATAATATTTTTTAAAAATATTTTAGATATGAGTAAAGGACTCATGTCCTGATGTGATGCATATTTTTTTGTAATTTTTTTCAAGTAAATAATTAGTTATGAATTTTTTATTACAAATTTTTTAAAATATAAAAAATCGTACATCTAACCACCTTAACTTGGTCAAAACCTCATGGTATTCAATTTTTTTTTTAATCCTATAGTATGTGAAGCATAGAATGTGACACATGTTTCAAATTCAAATAAAGTGATACCGTTTGAAAGCTGTATATTTTTTTCAATTAGCCTATCAATCAAGACTTTACTCGTAATTCAAATAGAAAATGAATAATAATTATTTATTAAATTGAAAATAAAGCATAATTTATATTGGTTGAAATCTAAGAATCTCCTTTAAAAACCCTTTTCGTTTCACCAATTTTGGGTAAAAAAAAATTCGTCAACCACATGGGCCATCATATCACTTACATATCGCCACTTTTTGGCCCATCATGATCCTACACATACCCATACATAATATATTTTAATATAATTATATCTATAGTATTTAGTATAATATAATATTATATATGATAATATAAATATTATAAAAATATTTGATGGATTTTTGTAAGGGAGTTTGAAATTTCATATTTATTATAATAAAACTATAAGGAGTAGAGAGCAATGTATACATCTCTCTCTCCCTCTCTCTCACCTTACCTATCCACTTTTGTCTATCTCTACTCACCCTCTCCCTCTCTACCTACATTTCCCCCAATCCTTCCCACCCTACCTCTCTACCTACCTCTTCCTCACTTCCACCTTCTCCCTCTATTTCTCTCTCCCATACCCTTCCCCCTCTACTTCTCTTTATATCCCCTCCCCACATCCATCCATCTCTACTCTCTATATATCCCCTCTCCCTCCATTCCTCCAACCTTACCTCTCTCTCTATCTACCCCTCCTTTTATCTCTTGCTCCATACTTCCCTCTCTCCCCCTCCC
>CM021104.1:498396780-498501899 GCA_007115665.2 Sequoiadendron giganteum | reverse complement strand
TTCTCTCTCTCTCTCTCTCTCTCTCTCTCTCTCTCTCTCTCTCTCTCTCTCTCTCTCTCTCTCCTTCCCTCCATACTTCTCTCTATTTACCCCTCCCTCTCTCTACCTACCTCTCTCCCCCTTCCTCTCTCTCCACCCCTCCACTTCTCTCTATCTCCCCCCTCTCTCTCCCCCTTCCTCTCTCTCCACCCCTCCACTTCTCTCTATCTCCACCCTCTCTCTCCCCTCTCTCTACCTCTCTGTCTACCTACCTCTCTCCATCCCCCCTCCCTCCCTCTCTCTCTCCCTCCTCCCCTCTCTCTCCATCCCTCTACTTTTTCCCCCTCCCTCTCTCTACATCTCTCTCTCACTCTCTCACTCTCCCTCCCACCCTACCTCTACCCCCTCCTCTCTCCCTCTTTCCCCTCTATCTGCCCCCTCCTTCCTTCCCTCTCTCCTTCCATCCTATCTCCCCCTCCTCTCTCTACCCTCTCTCTCCCTCTCCCTCCCTCTCTCTCTCTCTCTCCTTCCCACCATACTTCTCTCTATTTACCCCTCCCTCTCTATACCTACCTCTCTCTCCCTTCCTCTCTCTCTACTCCTCTACTTCTCTCTATCTCCCCGCCCCCCTCTCTACCTCACTCTCTCTACCTACACCTCTCTCTACCTCCCTCTCTCTAAAGTGCACAAGGACATTGGACACATCATGCAACTCAAACAAATAACATAATATAATATTTGAAAATAATAAATATAAATTGTATATTTATAATAAAATAGACAATTATAAAAATATTATAATATTTCTATTTCTATTCCCTATATTTATTCAAATAAATAGATAACATAATGTATATCAATAAACTCTCTCCTTCCAATAAATATTTCCTCAAAATTCACTTCAAAATCTAATATTTATATAAATAAACTAAATTATAATCATATTTCATAAGATAATTAATTTAATTAATTTTTAAAATATAATAATATTTTTGATTTATATTTAAAAATAAAAAATATATAATTTTAAAAAAACTTATGAATAATATTAATATCAATAATGTCAAATTTGATGGGTATTTAATGTTAAGTAACAAATTTAATATAAAAAAATAAAATTACTTTAACACATGTGTCTATTTTTATTTAAATAAATTATAACAATAATATCTTTGATTACTTTTTAAAAATAAAAATAAAAACAATAGATACAAAAAAACAAGAGAGACACTCTCAAAGATGTTCATGACCATCTTTGAGAGTTTTTGAAGGGATATTTTTACCCCTCCTCAACAAAATGGTATATCTTTATTAATTATAATTGTTGAGGAATATTTACAATAAATATAAATTAAAAATTACTAATATTTGTATTTTCATTTCACCCTGAAAAATACTATAAGCTGATCTTTCTTTCAAGTCTTCATGCTCAAGATCTTCTTGTTGTGCACCAACCCTCCAGTAATTATGTGTTCATGTTCTCACTGTTATGCAAAACAAATATAAATTAAACAACAAAAATATTTGTCAAAACTAAATTTTACTGCATATTGTACCAATTTTTATAAATCAAATAAAACTCTAAAATTTCTTTTTATTTGACAGATATAAAACTTATTCCTGTGCCAAAATGCTACAGAGGAAGTGCGCTGGGAATCCTTAAAGGATTTGTGGGGCTTAGTGGAGCCATCTTCACTCAAACTGAGGACATGTTTACTGCCTGTTCAAGTAACAGAAATGGGGTCTGCCATTTTCATCCAGATTTTGCTGTTTTGGCTTTGCATGGTCGAGTTTTTGAGAGGCTCTGTCTTTGTGAGGGAACAGAATGGAGGTGATTTGGGGGCGGGTTTAAAGCATATAGGCTTTGGGGGCATCAAAATCATGAAGAATTCATTTGAATTGCTAAAGATTTCAAGCAACAGAAGCTCAATTAGGCTTAATCCATCATCATCTTCACCATCAGAAAATACACCATCCTCCAGACATCTCTTTACCTCTCAGACCTTCAAGTGACTATGTAATGCCTCTGGTGTTGGGTATAGCTCCAAAGAGGCTAGAAGTTTTTATGGACACAGGAAGTGACCTTGTTTGGGTACCATGCTCAACCAGTTCTTCAAAGAGTTCTTTCGATTGCATAATATGTGAAGGCTTAGACATCCCCACATTCTCTGCATTTGACTCCTACTCAAGCAGACAGGAATCCTGTGGCACTGATTCATGCTCTGCCATTCACAGTTCAGACAATCTCAATGATCTCTGCATAATGGTTGGATGCCCATTTGATACTCAAACTTACAGTTAACCTGGTCAATGGTGACACTACAAAGTTCACAAATTTCACATTTGGGTGTGCAGGGATTTCACTTTCTTGTGTTTGACTAAGACATTTATTTCACTAGTTATGCTCATCCTTGTTCTTATTTCACTAGTTCTACTCATATGCAGATGTAATGAGTAGAGCATTTTTGCAGAGTCAAAATTCCTACATGTTGATGAGAATGGGCAATTAGGCGTGTGATCTCATATGATGATGCAGATGATGTTTGTGGAGGTTGGAAGTGCTTGGGATAGGAGCCAATTGGCGGAATGTTGGAATTCTGCCTGGAATTCTCAATCATTCATGTTTGACAATCATAAAGACCTCATCTTAGCCTTCTGGCTTCTACATTTCTCTGCCCTTAAAATCAGTACTATGTCCTCCTCATAACTGCTCACAAGACCACTAGAATCCATAGAAACTTGAATAGCTGCAGGTTATAAGTTGTAGCTTAGTTACTCCTTGAAGCAATTTCTTCACTTGGATGGGCCACATGTGCAACTTACTAATCTCTACTGTGGATTGTATATGCAACTTCTCAGCCTTACAAAAATTGATCATGGAATTATTGTGTGTTTTTCTTACTCTAAAGATCCTTCTATTAGCCTAGAAGCATCATCAAGCATAATGCAGGTTGAAGATTTATTTTGTAGCTTATCAGATCTTGAACCATGAACTATATTATGCACCTTTTAACACTGTAATTTCTGCCTCTTCAATACAACACAAACCCTAAACTCATGGTGTGTGAATAGAGAAAAATATAAGGGTCAAAGCTATCCCATTTTAGCGTTGAATCAATAACTTGTCCTCTTCACTCCCTCTTGGTGCCCAAGGCATTTTGTAAATAGCTATTTAACAAAACCTTCTAAAGCTTTTCGAGTGACATTTTGACCGAGGTTCCAACATTCGGCCATGGGTGGTTCTGGGGATAGGAGCCAACGGATTGCACATGTATTTATGTGATGATCATGGTATGGAATTGAAAGAGGTTTTTCTGCCGATGGATTTTGTACTAAGACAATAGAGGTTGGGAGTGCTTGGAAGGAAAGCAGAAAATCGATTTTTTTTTGCCAAGGAGAAAGAGGTCTCCAATTTCCTCACGTAAAATTTTGTACAATGTTATTCATTGCATTAAAATCCCTGATTAGTCAATTCGATTCAGAAAATCACTTGTGGGTTTGAATTGTTTATATCTCTGTACAATCAAAATCGCTCGATTTCCACACAGCTGCTTTCTTTTTTAATACTTTCTAACTGTTTTATTTTCTCCGACGTTACAGAAATATTTTATATCGAAGGCAACGGACCCGGTTTTATAATAAAAGAAGCTGAAAGAAGAGATTGTGGGTCCCCATGCGCGCACTTAGGCCAGCCACCACTGATGTGGAAATGTAAATCAGATTTGGCAATGAAATGTGCGCAAACATCATCTTATCATTTTGTTTCTTCTGCGAAGTTGCAGCCTCTGGGATTGGGATTTCAGAAGGCCTATTTATATTGCTATTGGAAGGCTATTTTTCGAGGCAAGTCATATCAATTCCATGTGATTATCAGTATGTTTCATTTACCAAGCCGAGGAATCAGAAGCAGATAGGATTATCTGGGTGTAGATTTTATCGCGAGGGCATTGTAGAATCACAGTAATTATCGTTGCTAGAGTTGTTCATGTAAAATTTTCTGAGACCGATAGATTTCGAGTGAATTTCTTTGTGAGCAAACTAGATTCTTAGCTTCTGACGCAACATATAAAGAATAGATTCTGTGGGTGTTGTTCAATCTCTGGAATTTTCATTGCTAAAGTTCTTCAAGTGGCTAATTATAGAGATAGACTTGAATAAATGTTCTATTCCAGCCAAATGAACTCTTGACGACAACATATATAAAATAGGGTGTCATACTTTATCAATGGGATTGTCATTTCTAAAGTTATTCAAGTAGGTTCTGAGAGAGATAGGTTTGAATGAATGTTTACTGTTATAGGTTCTGCTTTTTTAAGACAAGTAATGCGTTCGTTGTGGTTGTATTAGGGCTTCATGGATTCTTCTTCCTTTAAAGGGATTACACAAAGAGAAGAATAGAATACAGAAGAATGGTCGAAGAATTGAAGACAAGAGACCTCTGAAAAGCAGATAAATTGAAGAATTGTAAACCCTTGAGTTCTTTAAAGCCCTAATTCTTATAGTACTAATAAGATTTTACATCGTACTAGGGCTTTCAATGGAATAGAGTAAAAACAGAGGAAAGAACTATGGGTCAATGGAAATCGATATAAACTTATGTATTCGATCCAGATACAGTGCTAAATAATTTTGTTTAGCTAGAAAAGGAACGCAGAGTGTTTTGGAGACAGCAGCTTGAAAAGAGTAAACCCACCTGGAAAGAGATATGGTTATCCCTTAGATTGATCTCAGATTTCTTAGGAAGTTCATCAACAGAGGTGCACTCCAAAAGGTGTATTCTGACGCCATAGTAGAACCACCTTCAGCACAGAAACGAACATTAGGAAGATAAATTGAAAAAGCATCCATGATTCAAAGAATTTGTGTCTTCAAAAATACGTTACCAAGCCCATTGGAAATCGAAGGAGCGTGGCCTCTTCACAAGCTTGAATCCAAGAACATTTTTGTAGAATTGGGACGAAGATTGAACAGACTTGCATACAAGTGAGACCTGATTGAGAGCAAGCAAAGGCAGAGGACATGGATTCTAACAGGGCAGGAACCCTACCACATGTAGACTAAGCAAAAGAGCTGAACATAGTCTTTTTATGCTGCTACTCTCACAACGGCTAGTCTAGTTGCCATCTAGGCTCCAACGCTCCTATTTGATAATTTTCTTAAAAAGCTACCTCCAACGTTCATATTTGATAATTTTCTTAAAAAGCTACCTCCAACGCTCCTATTTGATAATTTTCTAAAAAAGCTACCTCCAACGTTCATATTTGATAATTTTCTTAAAAAGCTAGCTCCAACGCTCCTATTTGATAATTTTCTAAAAAAGCTAGCTCGAACGCTCCTATTTGATAATTTTCTTAAAAAGCTAGCTCCAACGCTCCTATTTAATAATTTTCCTTTATCTTTGTCATGTTCCATAATTCTTGTTTATATATAATCTATGTTATGATTAAATCGCATTTGTGAACTCAATTTGTATGATGTATGAATTGTGTGCTCATGTGTATTAGAATTGAATAGTATCCATATCATCGAGTTATATGTCATGTACATGATGATAATTCATATTAAGGTTGTGTTGAATGCCCAATGTGCATATGTTAATAAGGTCTTTTGTGTTGGTGTTGTATCAAGTGTGAATCAAGCTTATATGATGTGCTTAGAGTACTTGTGTGCATTAGTATTGGATGTATTTATGTAATTAAGTCATATATATTTAATTGATTCACATAGAATGTAAGTTAATCTAGCTGATATTGTGGTTGAATCTTATGCGTGTCATTGAGTTTTGCGCATAATTCTCTCCATGACACATACATAGAGCTATTTTTTATTAAATTTGTATGGTGCCCTAATGTGAATTAGACTTTGGAATTTATACAGATGGCTTTTATACACATTTTTGCTTATATGGAATTTATGTTATGATTACATCACATGCGTGAATTGAATTTGTATGTTGTATGTGTATGGGCGTGCTTGTGTGCATTAGTATATGTGGCATTGATGGTATTATATTGTATGCATACGATTGATTCATATGGAATGTAAATTGGTCTAGTTCATATTATGGTTCAATATTATGTATGCCATTAAGTTTTGTGCATAATGCTCTCCATGCCATGTACATAGGGCTAACTTTTATTAAAGTTGTATGGTGTGCTAATGTGAATTAAGTTTTGGCATATATATAGTTTGACTTGTATACACGACCTTATTTATATGGAATTTATGTTATGATTACATCACATGCATGAATTGAATTTGTATAGTGTACCTCATGGTACTAAGATTGAATGATATGTAATCACTGAGTTGTATTTGATTGATTTGTATTCCATGTACATGAGGATTTTATGTTAGTGTTGTATCAAGTGTGAACCAAACATATATGTTGAGTATTTCATTATTTTTTGTGCATAATACTCTCCATGACACATACATAGGGCTGTTTTTTGTTAATGTTGTATGGTGTGTTTGGTGTGCTAATGTGAGCTAGGATTTGGCATGTACATAGTTGACTTGTGTGCACATCATTTTTTATGCGGAAATAATTTTATGGTTACATCACAAGTGTGAATTGAACTTGTATGGCATACCTCATGTTCTTGTGTAGACTAGGCTTGAATGATATTTACGGAATTGTGTTATATGTGATTGATTTGTCTATCATGTACATGAGGATAATTCATATTAAGTTTGTATTGTGTGTCAAATATGTATATGTACATAAGGATTGTATGCTCGTGTTGTATTGAGAGTGAATCAAACTTGTATTTTGTATTTAGAATGCTCATATGCATTAGTATTGGTGACATTTATATCATTAATTCATATACATGCACGATTGATTCATATAGAATGAAAATTTCTCTAATTCGTATTCTGGTTGAATGTTATATATCATTAAGATTTTGTGCATGATAATCTTCATGGAACATACACAGAGCTATTTTTTATTAAAATTTTTATGATGTGCTTGGTGTGAAAATATGAATTGGGTATTGGCATTGCATGCATCATTGGTGTACACATCCTTATTTATATGGAATCATGCTTGTGCACATTAGAATTGGCGATATTTATGTTCAATTAAGTCATATACATGTGATTGATTCATATGGATTGTGAATCGGTCTAATTCATATTATGGTTGAATATTATGTATTTCATTGAGTATTGTGCATAATAATCTCCATAATGTTTACATATGATTAATTTTTATTAAAGTAGTATGATGTGCTAATGTGAGTTACGATTTTGTATATATTCAATTGACTTATATGCATCTATGTTTATATGGAATTTATGTTATGATTACATCACATATATGAATTAAATTGTTATGGTGTACCTTGTGTGTTTGTGTACATTAGGATTGAATAGAATTATCTTATTAAATTAAATGTGATTGATTTATTTGTCATATATATGAGGATAATCCATTTTAGGTTTTATTGTGTGGTCAATTCCTATGTATGCACAAACTTTTATGTTGGTGTGGTAAGAATGCCTATGTCCATTACTAGTATTGGTGACATATATTTAATTAATTTGTATACTTGTGATTGATTTATATGAAGTATAAATTGGTCTAGTTTATATTATAATTGAATGTTATGTATGTCTTTGAGTTTTACACATAATAGTCTCTATGTCTCGTACATAGGGATATTTCTATTAAATTTGTATACTGCTTTTGGTGTGCTAAGGTATATTAGGGTTTAGAATGTATTCATTTGGATTATATAAACATCATTTATAAAGAGTCTATGTTACGATTATATCACATGTGTGAATTGGATTTGTATGGTGTATCTTATGTGAATATAAAGATTGATTAGTATTTATATCATTCAATTATATGTGATTGATTTGTAGCTCATGTACATGCGAATAATTTACATAAAGGTTGTATTGTGTACCCAATATGTATATGGGCATAAGGTTTTTATGTTGACCATGTTGCATCAAGTGTGAATCAAACTTGTATGGTGTTCTTGTGTGTATTAATACTGGCAGCATTTATGTCATTTATTTGTATACATGTGATTAATTCATATGGAATGTAAATTGAGTCTAGTTCATTTTATGGTTGAATATTATGTGTGTTATTGAGTTTTATGTGTACAATACTTTTGATGGCACATACATAGGGTTATTTTTTTATTAAATTTGTATGGTATTCTATCATGAATTAGGCTTTGACATGTATGGAAAGGATTTGTATGCACATCCTTGTTTACATCTAATTTATGTTATGTTGACATAACATTTGTGAATTGAATTCTTATGGTGTATTAGTATTGGAGTTCTTTTGTGCACTAGCATTGGTAACATTTATTTCATTGTTAAATGCATGTGACTACTTCATATTGAATGTATATCAGTCTAGTTCGTATCAAGGTTGAATGTTATGTATGCTATTTAGAGTTTTGTGCTTAACTACTCTCCATGGTGCATACATAGGGTTAATTTTTATTAAATTTTCATGGAATTCCTTGTGTGCTAATATGAATTAAGCTTTGGAATGTATGCAATTTACTTGTATACACATCCTTTTTTCATATTATGGAATTTATGTTATGATTACATCACATGTGTGAATTAAATTTGTATGGTGTACCTCATGTTCTTGTGTGTTAGGATTGAATGATTTTTAATCACTGAGTTATATGTGATTGATTTGTATGCCATGTACATGAGTAATTCATATTAAGGTTGTAGTGTGTGCCAATGTGTATACATGCATAAGGCTTTTATGTTCTAGTGTTGTACCAAGTGTGAATCAAATATGTATGTTATGTATTCCAATGAGTTTTTGAGCATAGAAATATCCATGGCACATACATAAGGCTAATTTTTAATAAAAAAATAGTTTTCTTGGTTTCTTAATGTGAGCCAAGATTTAATATGTATGTAATTATCTTGTTTATGCATCCTTATTTATATTTATTAGTGCTTATACATGCAATTAGTATTGGTGGCATTTAATTCATTACGTCAATATACATGTGACTGATTCATGTGGAATATAAATTGGTCTAATTCACATTATGGTTGAATTTTATGAATGCAATTGAGTTTTATGCATAATAATCCCCATGGCATGTACATAGGGCTAATTTTATTAAAAATTATTTTGTACTTGGTGTGCTAATGTGAATCGGCTTTGACATGTATGTGTAGTTTAGGAAATTATATACCTTTAGAATCTCACACTATGTTTGGGTCCCTTAATTAATTGGACTTAATTAAGCTTCTAATTTTCTAAATTATGCATTACAAAGCCTTATTCTTACCATTTTCCAAAAGGGGAACCAACATTAAATAAATAGATTTAACAATTAAATTGTCATGGATTATGTCTATCCTAGAAATATAGGCCAAGACCCATTTTCCCATGGGTGAATGGTCCCCTTTATGGGCCAAGACCCAATTTAAAATATGTTTTTGGCGGGTATTTTAATGATCAAAATTTAAGTTGTATAAATGTCAACTTTTGGAATCTAATTTTTAGAAAATTAGATAAACACCTATAAATACATAGTCATTTTATCATTTGAAGTATAACACACACCTTCTAACTTTCAAGGGAAAATATTATTACCAAGAGCTTAGCATTATAAGTCGTCTGTAGCACACAAAATTGAGATTTTCATTCATCAAACTCCCAAATTTCACCTCTACCACCTTGAACTCAAGTTTGGAGGGTGATTATATACATTTATAATCCATTAAAACTGTTTTTCACCCATTCTTGATTAGTTTTCTCAATAAAACACCTAAATGACACTTTTTGACAATGTTGCTTGAAAACATTTTAGCAACTTTTACAACTTTTAACCAAAAAACCCTAAACATGCCAAAATGGATCCAAATGATCCCAAATGGTCATATATGACCTTATTTCACTTCCAAAAATGCCTTATCAACCTAAAACCAAGACATAACAACCATTCTTTCTATGGGGCTCTTGATGCCCATGCATCATACTCCCCAAAGAGAAAAGATTCAAGTCCACTTGAATAAAGGTCTGCAATGTCTTCCATCTTGGGCTCCTATAATCTATGAAATTATCTTCCATGCTACCATGTACTTCTTTCAAAATTCCTAATACCGGTTTCATTTTTACCTTTAGTCTCCCTAATGCTTTCCAATGACCCTTACTTCTCTTCCACATGGCATACAAATTATAATTCATTTCCAAAAGTTGTTCTCCCTTTGACCTTGTTGCATTATCTGCATCTCTGACCTTTTCTAGCAACATGGTTGCAACAACAAGGATATTATCATCAAATTGTGCAATTGAAGTATCAAACTCATATTTCTTGTGTGCTTTGTCTTGAAAATAGGTCTATGTTGCCTCAAATAAACGCTCTAGACAGTAGATTTCATAGTCACTACCACTAGGCCCACAACACCTTCTAGGACAACAATGAAATATGACAACCAATCAAATTTTCAAACATTTCATAAGGCCTATGAATACAAAGACATAACCATGTATAAATTGCAAGGATACAACATAGTTTGATTGTAATATTCCACACTTGACCACATTTAACAACTTACAAAACTGTCCCCCTTGAGGTTAAGACATCACACACACAACCCAATGTGAAATTAATGTGTAACTGGTCTCTAAGACCATAGAAAATCCTCCAACACCATTCAAACCGTATGTGAACTAAACCCTTGAGTTGTTGTTAATGAACATACCCTCGTTGCCCTCTATTTGCCTCTCCCACTGTGAAATGAAAGGAACAATCATTAATAACTTTCAGAAATAAAATAATGAAGCCAATCACTTCAGTAGGATTGAAAACATAATTACAGACTTTTCTTCCAATTTTCATCAAGATCTAACAATGGAAAACAAAGTTTGGCATTTTTTTCAAAACTAGGAACCCTAGTTAGGGTTCAAACCCATCCTCAAAAAAATAGTCATAACTTATTCAAATATCCATAAAAATGATCTAAACAAAATGAATTAAAAACTACAAAAAATAATATTTCCATCCATATATTATATTCCTTGATATGAGGTCGTACTAGGCCGTGCAATTCACAACTTCAGCCTACAAAACAATGTAAGACGCAAAAAATCCACACAAAATTGAGGTTTTCATTCATCAAACTCCCAAATTTCACCTCTACCATGTTGAACTCAAGTTTGGAGGGTGTTTATATACATTTCAAATCCATTAAAACTTTTTTTCACCCTTTCATGATTAGGTTTCTCAATAAAACACCTAAATGACACTTTTTGACAATGTTGCTTGACAACATTTTAACAACTTTTAACCAAAAGACCCTAAACACACTAAAATGGATCCAAATGATCCCAAATGGTCATGTATGACCTTATTTTACTTCCAAAAATACCCTATCAACCTAAAACCAATACATAACAACCATTCTTGTTATGGGGTTCCTGATGTCCCTACATCAGTCATCATTCTTAGGTCCCTGCATTTTAAATCAGTCAATTATCATAATTTAGATCTAAACATTACATCAAAATTCATTCAAACATATTTTACATTATTTCATACTTGAAATTCACATCACATTAGAATACATTAAGAAAATTTTGGAAATTGATTTACTGTTTCAACTTTCTGTAAGTATAATCAAGATCTTTAAGAAGTTTAGTTCATAGCCAAGCTTTGATTTTTCAGAATCCCTAAGCAAGAACTCTTCACCCCTGGGTGACCCCATCTTGCTTGTCTTGGTTAAACAAAAAATTTCTAAGACCTTTGTTACTGTGTCTGTTGTTTGTTCCTAGTTTTTTTTCCTATTTCTGAGTGTTTGTTGTCTTTATTTAGTATATCAGTGTCCATCTTGGCTGCACTCTAAGTGTAGTAAAACTAACATGAGTTTTACAACCTAGTTTGATATTACCAATACTCTAGTGAGACATAGTTCGAGACTCATGGCCCTCTCACATTGGTACATCCATTGTGGATCTTGGTTTTTCCAACTCTTTCACACAAATTGTTGACAATACTCAACCCATGTTGGACTCCATCCCTAATGCCATATTTATCATGACCACCTTTCCATAAACTACTATCACTGATGTTGAAACCATGGTTGCTCATGTTCCTGTCATATAAAATTGGATAAATCTTTAGAAAAACTTCAAGACTATGTGAATACAAAATATATTGTTCGAATTTTAATTTTTGGCATAGATAACATGATGAAAATTATTGATAATGACCAAGGATTATAGGTTGTGTGCAACCTAGCTCATATTATTGATGATCATGTTTCAACAATGGCTATTTGTGCTCAAGCTTTGGGATATACTCAAAGCCAAGGAGGAAATCAAATTCCTCCCCTAAAACTATAGCCTTTTTTCCTACATATACAAATCCAACTTTTACCACAAAGATGCAACCAAAAAACAATACAACTCCAACCTTGGGTATTTCTACTGGGAATCCTTTTAGTTTTGTGAACTCAAATATTGAATATCTCCAAATCCATCACCTCTCACATACTTGTAATATAATTGTCCACCTAACACATATACACCTCCAACATATTGACCTCCATCCCAAAACAAAACTAATGATTATCTCATAAACCTACTTTTGCAAAATGTTGCATCCCTTCAACAACAAATAACAACATTGAACCAAAACCAAAATGGACAACCTTCACAATATGTCAAAAGAAACCCATTGTCATTGGAGATATTGAAAAAAAAAGTGTCATAAGGAATAGAGGTAGCTTGCTTTGCAAAATACTATGGTAAAGGAGACCCTAGTAACCATGTATCAACATATACAACCTTATGTAGTGACTTAATTTTTGAAGATAAACTCTTGTCTAAACTCTTTCCTAGGTCCTTGAACGACACATCCTTGGAATGGTTTTGTTCATTACCAAATAATTCAATCTGCTCGTTCAATGAGCTTATTGATACATTGAATCTTTACCATTTCTAAGTGCACATTGGTCCTAAGATGGCTCTATCTTACTTAATAAGGTGTAAGCAACAACAAGGAGAAAAAGTCAGATTTTATAACACATTATCAATTGCTTTACTCACAAAGAAATATTAACCTCCCCGATGTGGATCTTCAACAAATGTTCATTGACAACTTACAAAATAAAATAAGAGATAAGGTTGGGAATTCATGGATAACTTTAGTGGCGAATCTTCGCCAATTGGCGAATTCTAGGAATCTGGCAATTCAAATTTGGCGAATCTACCGTATCTGCAGGGTGTTCAAATCGCCAGGAATTCATGGACTATCGGTCCAATGCATGTCCATTCGCCAATAGTTTTTTTTTACGAGGCATGTTTAGGTAATAAATTTTCCATAACAGACTACGCGTTTCCAATGCACCGATCAATATTTTTGCCTGGAATCCTAGGGAGCATGTCAAAGTCACCTACATATTCGCCAATACTATTAAAACAACATTATATGAAGACCCATTTCGCCAATTAAAATTTACAAATAGTTTCTTGTGACGACCCATTTCGCCAATTAAATTTATAAATAGTTGCTTATGAGGACCTATTTCTCCTTGAAAATTTCAAGGTATCGTTGTATAAGCATGCGGGATTCACCAATTTTTTAACATACCATTTCAAAATCCCGCGAAATTCGACAAATATGGATTGATATAAATACAATTGAAACTGTTATTTTTTCTTACACATTTTGTTCAGTTTTGAGGTTCTACTTCTCAATTCAGAAGTCAGCGAAAGTCGAAAACGTAGACTCAAAGGTGAGTGATCATTTCTTCATACTGTTATTAGTTATTAGACTATTAGTTATAATAATAAGATTTCTTTATCTATTTTCCATTCTTGCTTCAGTCTTAAACATAATTTTAACTAGGGAATGGGATCTATATTCTTTGTCGGTTTGTCCTTCTTAAACAAGAAGACATTTTTTTCTAGCTTTTATTCAAAGTGAGATCAATATGTTGAGCAGCAAGGGTAAGACTCCTGAGCAGGCGAGTAATGAAGAGACTGGGAGGCCATCAAAACGCCCAAAACGGGGAGGTACCATACAGTCTTACTTTGGAATTGGAAAAGCTTCTAATCCATCATATCAAGGTGGAGCTACACCATCAAATCTTCCACCAAATATTATTGAAGATGGAGATACATCATCAACTCTTCCACCACAAGAAGGTCAAGGTGAGATTGTCATTGTGTTAAATCAAAATGTATCAAATGAGGATGGCAATACCGCAGAAGATGTTCCAAGGGATACCCTAGATATCCAGAATGAGATAATTGACTTGGATGAGGATGATGTTGGTAGCAAGAAAAGAAAAGGCAAAGCAAAATTGGGGCGTGAGTGGGAAATGACAAGGAATTTTCAAATTGGTTGGTTGTCGAAGTACCCATTCCTTGAACCAGTGGGGGTATCAAATGAAAATGATATTGAAAGGGCAATAGAGATCAGATGTAAGATTTGTAGTTGGAAATGTGGAAGAGACAAGATGATGTAACTAAAGCTTGACACTATAGAAAATCATATCGGCAAAGTTTACGAAAAACAAATCGTAGACGGAAAGGAACAATCAGTCGTACGATGGAAATCAAAGGAAGAATGTCTTCATGTTAAGTATGCCATATATTATGGAGAGCATAATCATAGAATGTCAAAGATTAAAAAATGTGAAGGTACACTTGAGGCTCATTTTGGAAAAGCCATGGCAGCAGCAAATCTGTCAAAAACTGTTCAGATGAGTGTTGTTTTTCATATTTTGTCCAGGGGACGTCCTATGACAGACTACCCAGAATATTTTGATTTATTATCTTATTTGAGTGTTCCCCACTTTCCCTTCTCACATTGTTCTATAAACGCTAGATGGGAATGGGCGAACTGTCTTGCTGCAGTGGAAAAGCAAGATTTAAAGGAGAAATTAAAAGTGTCAAATTTCATTGCATTATCTTTAGATGAAGTTACTGCGATAGACAATACTTCTTGGGTTTGTATGCATTCGTATACTATAGAACAGCATGTTCACCAAGCTCATCTTCTTTATGTTCGTAAAATGAAGGACAGTTCAACATTGCAAAATATATTTGAACTAGTCAAGAAATCTTTGAATGAAATTGCAGGTATGGATAAGTTGACAATTGCCAAAAAGTTGGTGTGCGTAGGAGCTGATGGAGCTGCAGTGATGCAAGGTCAAAGGAGCGGTCTTTGCACAAAGTTACAAACTACTTGTGCACCATACATGCTTGGCATTCACTGCATAGTCCACAGAATGAATTTAGCATTCAAAATTGTAAGCAAGTTTCCTACAGTATCAAAAGTTGAAAATCTAGTTCGTGAGATCTACGCATACTTCTGTCGAAGTCCCAAACGTTTCCTTGAATTTCAACATTTTGCTGAGGGAATAACACCTGGAAACAAGCTTCTCAAGGATGTTGATACCAGATGGATCTCCCTGCATGGACTAGCGCAACGAGTTCTTTCAGAATATCAATCCTTGATTGGAGTGATGTACGAGCATCACAGCACAGTAGACAAAGCTCCTGACCTCTTACATAGGTTAAGCGATATAGAGAAACTCTTGACTTTGGCTAGTCTTCTCCCCATGTTGGATGAGATGAACAATCTTGTGAAGAAAGCCCAAGATAGAACTATGTATATTTATGAATATTCCAATCTACATAAACTTACATGCTTGGCCCTCAATCATCTATATCTAGATCTAACACAAGAAGGCGCAAATTATTTGATGTAGAGGAAAATCACTGATTTGAATAATCCTGATAATTATTTACAGTTTAATGCAAGCGGGCACTTATGTATTTGTGTACGTGGACATGAGATACCAATGTACCATTGTAAGATAGGCACTGGCAAGTGCTCTAGAAAAGAAGTACCTGTTAACGAGGAAGATTTTAACGACATTATTAAATCTGTTAGTGATAATTTGAAGGAAATTGCAAAATCTCTTTCCTCAGAGATTCGTGAAAGATTCCCTCAACATGAAATACTTGAAGCCATGGGTATTGTGTATCCTCAATTTTGGGTAAACCGAGATAACCCAAAATATTTTCATGATCAAGTAAAAATCTTGATCGAACAGTTCTCAGAAAAGGTAACATACAATGAACAAATAATAGAAGGAATTGTAGATGAAAAAAAGCTTAGAAATCAATCTCGAATTTTTGCAACAACTATGAGGGAGCAGTATAAATCCATGGGCAAGGAGAAGGCCTTTGAACCGGGATCAATAAAAAAGGTTTGGACAAGCTTAGGTCAGAGTGAAATATTGCATGTTTCGATATCAGAATATTTCAAACTTGCTGATTTATGTCAAACAATGATATTGGGGTCGGTGGAGGATGAGAGATTTTTCAATACATTGGGGTTTTTGAAATCAAAGTTAAGAAACAAACTAGACAATAATTTGGAAAATTTCTTGAGGATGAAAGGAACTGCGTATAATGTCAAAAAATATCCTTTTGAAAGGGCACTCACAATCTGGAGGTCCACATGTGAAAGAAGAGGGACCGGGTTGTGCAACACAAGCTCTCCAATTCCAACAGCCACCGGTACTGGTGGTAGTGGTAGTGGGACTGGGCCTGGGACAGATGACAATGATATTGAAATTGACACAAATCAAACAATGAATGTTGAATTTGAGATACAGGCCGAAGAAACTACAAAGTAGTCTCAGAATCAAGATGACTCTTTTACTTTATCTGAAGATGATGATCGGTTTGAGGACCCTGACTCCGTTTGGGAAATGGGAGATAATTAGCAGGTTTTAGGTATTTTTCTGCACTTCATGAATCAGTTTCCATTGTTCGAAAGTCCAAACTATAGTTGATGTCTGATGATATTTTATATTGTATTCAATGAACATTGAAATTGTGAATCATTGCACTTCATGTTCATGATATCTTATTTTATATTGCACTCAAGCATTGCATTTCAGCTTGAATCATATTCCAAACTATAGTTGATGATTTTGTATATTGTATTCAAATAAATTGTGTATCATTGCACTTCAAGTTCAGAATATTTTATTTTATATTGCAGTCCAAGTCTCCATGATATTTTATATTATATTGTACTTAATGAATCATAATACATATGCCAAATTCAAACTATAGTAATGTAGTTGATGATATTTTATAAATTATATAAGATTCAATACCATTGGGCATCGGCCTAACAATGCTTCATCAGTGGAACCCCCATCACAATCCCGTCGATGGCCCGATAAAAATAGCTCACAACCTAGTATCGGTGTAACAATACTCTATCGAGCTGACTCCTAAGGTGCTCTCCCGATATACTGATAGGGTCAAGTTGTCAACAAAAGTAACCATGAATTATAATTTATGACCATGGGCATGAATTGTCTTATTTTATCAATAATCACAAAAATATACCACACTTTGATTTTATGAACAATACAAATTGTCGAAATTTGTGTGACAAGATCCATATTATAGCCTACATTCACATTACATCCATAAATACTAGTATACATATATTAATTAATAATATATATAAAGAATGTTGAAAGTTATCAATACTTAACATTGTTTATTATAATATTAATTAATAAAATATATGAAAAACTAATAATATATATAAAAATCTATTTCTACTATTTATATATATAAAACTATTTAAGCATACATATCTTAGTTTGTAATTTTAGTCCAAAAGTATTTAAATTAACAACTATTTATTGGGAAGCTTTTAATTTAAAAAATTTTGAAAAATAGAAAAAAATAAAAACATTTTATGTGCTTGTTATTTTTAAGCAACACATACTTCCACTTGCCTGCCATTTTCAATGAAGCTTCAAAAAGTTTACGAATATTCCTTTGTTGCTTTCATTGTATAACGCTTTCAGCGTAATTAAACAAAATTTGAAATTCCATGGTGATGTAGTCCTTCCCCCATTCCTAACAAAATTCAATACCATCGGCCTAACAATGCTTCATCGGCGAAACCCCATCACAATCCCGTCGATGGCCCGATAAAAATAGCTCACAACCTAGTATCAGTGTAACAATACTCTATCGGGCTGACTCCTAAGGTTCTCTCCTGATATACTGATAGAGTCAAGTTGTCAACAAAAGTAACCATGGCCCATGGCCATGGACATGAATTATCGAATGCATAAAGTATATCGGGGGAACTATGGTGCATCAGGGAAACATTATCTGGCGTCCCATCGATAGAACGAAGGATAGGTGTCCATCCGTGGAGAGGGTGGCTATCGGTGAAAGACTGATGTGACATCCCGTGGCATCATGTTGTGGTGCATTTATGAACCAAAATTGAAGTGAATTATATCACAAGTTGATCGCATAGTTGTTACAAAATCGTGGAAGATTTCGCTTAGGGTAGAAGCAGAAAGGCAAAAACTTGGAGTTCTGACGCAGAATAGATCGGTGGACTGTGGAGGTGACTCGGCGAGACTCACGTAAGTACTTCACTTTCAGACCCAGCTGAGAAGCTATTTTACTCAAAAGCTTAAGATTTAAATAATGGAAGAGAGTACAGACAAACCTAAAGCTAAAAAACAAAAAACCAAAAAGCCTAAGAGAATCCTAAATGAAGACCTAATAGATCAATGTCCTGGGTCGGGGCCGAGACCCAAGAGGAGTGCTCAAATGAATCCTTCCATGGATCGATTATGGGACAAACATAAGGCCTTAGGGGATATTTGGACACCGCAACGAGGGTACGACCTCTTCATGTACCATTACAGAAAATAATTTAGGTTCCAACCAGTCTGCAATCCATGGAGGTTGAACCTGGGAAGACTTGTGGTGCCCAATGTGTTTGTGAACGCAGAGCTAATTAAAGCTCTTGCTATCAGATATGACCCCAAGAAAAGAACTATTTAGTCACATGGCGGGGGTGACATGCTTGTTATTTCTAGGGATCTCATTTCTAATGTCTTTCAGTTAGAGTGTTCACTGAATTTATCATTCACGCTCAAATATCTCTTGACAGAGTATCGCCACATGGATACCAGCTATAAGAGATGGAAATTACCTTTACATAGGCCCAAGGATGAAGGAGGCCAACTTAGGAGATCTCTAGCAGTGAAAACCCTCCTTTCCATGAATATTTGTTCGAAGAGTATTTCTGATACACCTATTATTCAGATCGTCAGGTTTTGGGAGTAGAGGTTCCGCCTCTCATGTCGATTTCCCCAATGGTCTTAGCTGCAGACATATAGAGAAAGGATGGTAGGCCATTTGATTATGCTAGCTACTTGGCCAATGCCCTACATCAAGGGCTCGAAAAGATTAAAAATAATATTGATAATATTAATTTTGAACACTATTCATTGCTTATGCATTTTCTATTGTAGGAGGGACAAGTCAGAGGGGTCTAGAGTGAGGAATTAAGGATAAAAGATACAGATGAAAATGAAGATTTTAAACCTTTACAAATGTGGACTTCATTGTGGGGCAGCCGATTTGGTAGGTCTCATTACCTTTATTTTGAAGATTTTTTTGTAAAACCATTGATGAAGTTGTTGGGGTATCCATGCAACTATAACCTATCACCAGAAGTACAAAGATTTCTAAGACCAAAAGGAAAATGACCGGAGAAATAAAGTGAATCATAACTGGGGAGACTGGTATGCTTTCCCTGATTGTACAGTGATAAGGGTTTATGGGTTCGAAGGGGCTCCACACTTGATGCCACGAGTAGTTCCTGACCGAATTGTTTTTTTAGAAATTGTGAGGCAATTGGCAAAATATGATTCCAAACACCTCAAAGGACATAGCAAACAATCAATTATGCCCAGCACCTTATGTTTTGGAGACTTTACAGTGGTTGCCAATGAAGGATATGGAGAAATTGATGGTAAATTAGCACAGTACAACCTACCTCTAGGTGATGTAAGGAAACAATTTGATGCAGAAGGGTTTATTCACAAGGCGAGATTATCGTAGGGGCTATCAAGTTATGAACATTTGTTCTCAATCGAAGATGTCATAAGAAACCATGATGAGCCTTCCACCAAGGAAAGAATGGCTGCCTATAACAAGATTATGCTTGCAGAGGAATGGAAGAGGAAAAATGTCCCATCTTATTCAAAGGCATTTGGTGAGATACAGGATCCTTTAACAAGAATTGAGCAACTCATTGCTCATGTCAATGAACTGGTAAAGGATGTTCCCACAGTTGTTTTTGATACACCTCATGCAACCTATTCAGGAATACAAGCTGAAGACATAGAGCCCTTGGATTACATACCTTCACAGCCTACTCCTAAGGTATGTTTTTCTATAGATACTGATATAAGTGAAGAAGAGCAGAGTGATGAAGAGGGTGAGCAGGTCAAATAAATCAGTGCTCCTGTGATTGCACGGTACGATCCCCCTCAAGAGTAGAATATTGTAAGATTTGAGGCATCAAATGAACTATCAGATGATGTGAGGGTCATGGCTGGACAACAGTTTATTTCTGATTGTGATTTTGTTAAATCTTCTGAATTTAAATCATTTTTTTATGAATATAAAGGTAGAAAAATGAGACAACAGATATAGGATATCACTCCTGAACATGAGGCAACCTCTCTGGAGGAATTGAAAAGGGAGGTAGAAAAGGAAATGGAGTCCATCACTCCTGAAAGAGGTAGGGAATTGCTTCAAGAAGCTGGAGTGTTGCTCTTGCCAGGGTGGGATATTAGCTCTTCAATTGTATTTGATAGCTTCAGAAAAAGAGGGGATATGACAATGAACTTAACAGAAGAAGCAAGTGACAAAATGTATTCAGGATCTGGGTACAACCCAGAAGAAGCCACCTTGCTTATTTGGTCACTATATCCCCATGATAAAAGACCTGCTATAATTAGTAATCCAAACGAAGTGTTTGGTCATCTCTTGGTTCAACGAGTAGTGGATACCAACCCTATGGAGACAATAGAATTGAACATAAATGTGGCAAAATTTACCAAAGCACAGATCGATAAACTGATTAAGGAAAATGACAAATTGAAGAAGGAGCTAGCAAATTAGCGAGAAAAAACATCTTCCTCCTCCACATTAGAGTTGTACTCCCCATGGCTTGAAAAAGATAAGAGAGTGCTTGATGCATTCGCTGATGCAGCCTATTGGAAGAATTGCCATCTGAAATCCCAGGGGAAATGCAAAGAATTGGAGAAAGAAGTGAAAATCATCAAATATAACACTGTATCTGAAATGATAAAAGAAAGGTTCAATAAAATGATGAAATGGGCTATTGAATATTGGGAAGTATTCAATCAGACACACATTGCATTGGTGGAGAATGAACGATTACAGCCTAGAATGATGGAGAAAAAAAAGGAGCTCATAGATAAGAATGCCATGAAAGGACAAATATTGCTGACATATAACAAGTTGGTAGAATCACATAACATATATCATAACAGGCTTAGGGAAGATTTCGACTGCTTTGATTCAATCCCACTCTCGACACTTCATTTTGGCATTAGAAACCCGCGAGAATATGATGATTGGAAGGAAGAGCTTGATGGGCTTCTGACTGCTACGTTGCAAGAAATAAATGACGAGGATATGGTTTTACAAAACAGTCATAAGCAACTCGAAAAAATAATGTCTTTGAAATATTATATGAAAGAGGTGATCTCTAATGTGGACACCTATGTTGACCAGGAGTACATCCATCACCTCTCTATAGTCAATATGTTTATTAGCCAAACTGTAGATTTGTCAGAATTAGATCCAACGGGACAACCATCAGTTTCAGAGGAAGAACGCCAGCTAACAACATGATGCATTGATGAGCACCCTATCATGGAGTAGAAGCCTTGAATAGATCTTAGGTGGTCAGTGGTCACGGGCTTCTGCTTGGAGATTAATGGATCGGTGCATTCACCTGCGGCATTGTTTTATTTATAATTTGAGTTATGTTTAGTTGTCAAAACGTCATGACTTTTTGCAAGGGGTTTGTAGCTTGTTGCCTCTCATATATAAGAGAGATTAAGACCCCAATAGGAGGTCAATGGATCATCACATCATTTTTAATTAGACTTTAGAGTAGAAAATAGTCAGAAGATAGATAATAGATTGCACCAATTCGCCAATCCATCTCATATCATAAACTATTTTTATAATGCATATCATTTGAACTTTGAAGATCAATACAATGGAGAAGGTTACACATATTTACTAATTTTCTTTTGAGTGTTCAACTGTTGTGGATTCATATGCTTATAAGTTATTAACTTATTTGGCTATCTCCAAAGTGGTTGTTTATGTTATTCAAATTGTTTATGTTATTCAATTTGTCAGTACATTGAATTTGAATTCTTCAGGAATAGGGGTTGTGACCATGGGGTTTTAGATTTATTTATGGACATGATCGTTGATCAAGTAGTAATGTGGGCCACAAAATGGATCTTGTCACACAAATCCCTGCAATTTGTGCTAATCATAAAATCAAATGTAGTGTATTTTTGCAATATGTGGGATGTGGGTGAGGTGTAAGTTGGTGGATACTGATTAGAATTTTTAGTCAAAACATAATAGAAGCTAACAATTCAACATCCATAACTTATAAGCTTTAGCTCTACCAAGAAGTAAATATAATGAGCTAACAATTCAACATCCATAACTTGGAAATGGAAGCTCTACCAAGAAGTAAATATAATGAGCTAACAGTTCATCACTAGTTCAAATGATAAAATAAATAATATAGAATCTAGATAATTGAACATCATCACATTACTGAAGTCTGAATTTGAGCTTTTTAATTGAATTTCACATGAAGGAGTACATATTGGCATTGGCAATGCAAAATCTTGCCAATGCCCAAAGACAAGTCTGCACAGAGCTGAGTTGGAACTTCGAAACTCATATTATCAAATATTGAAAATAATAAATCGAGTCATTGTATCAACTTTTCTAGCAACTACCACTCTTCATGTGGTTGAATTTCCATTTGCTCTAATTGATGTTGTTTGACTTGAAGTTTTGTTAACATTTCTTGATTGTAATTGGAAATGGAACCTATCTTGAATTCTTCAGTCAATTTTGCATTCAAGGTTATCAGTGTTCTGATGGAATCCAAATAGTTCACATCTTGGTTCTAAGGAAACTAGTCCAAATCAATCTTCCTTGCACCTTCCATCTTCTTTCTAAAAGCATCCTTTCCAATGAATCACTCATTTGTGTCAAAAGGCTCTTGAAAACCAAGCTTTGTGAAGTTCCTTATCTTTTCATCCACCACCTTCATCTTGTCTGCAACCAAATGCAAATATTCCTTTGTTCCAGACATTCTCGAACACTTTTCAATGATAGATGACAACTTCATTGAGGTTTCAATCTGATTAGTAATCCCTTTTGATTTCAAATCATTGTCACTGGCTTTGTAGACTGTTTGTAGAACTTCATTTGCAGATTTCTCTAATTCCAGCACCTTTTTGTTGTCCACTAAATATTTGTTGAGCTTCTTATAATGTTGTCTGGTAGCATCAATCAATTGAAACATGTCACACAAATGATCAAACCTCTGCATTATTTCATCCCAGGTCTTTTGTTTCATATGCCTCACTATATCTCTATAAAATGCAGATAACTTATTTTGAGAAGACTTAATTTCTTCTTTGGCTTCTGTCAGCTCTATCTCCAATCTTTCATTTGTTTTTCTTTGTTTCTCCAATTTTTGTTCCCACTGTGCATTTCCATTCACAATGTTTAGTCTTAATTTTTCTGAAGTGGATTTTTCCTCATCATATTTCTTGTTGCTCTCATCTAGCCTTCGCTTAAGGTCATTCATTTCTCTCTCATTTGATTTATCCTCATTGCTTGCTGATGTAGAGGCATATTTTATTATTCTTTTTTCTAATTCATTGCTCTTGTTATCTGTTGCTTTCCTCTTTGCTTTCTCACTTGCTAGGTCTGCCTGTAGCTTTTCTATTTGGGTCTGCAACCTTTTCTTCTCTCTATCTTGCTTTAGCAATGATGTGTACACCAATTCATTGTTCTTCTTTGATACATTAATTTTGTCAGTATTTTTCAGACCAAAAAAATCCAATTGAAAATTGGTTACCTGGTATTCAGATCGATCCATCTGATTTATTGGTTTGTTTTGAACTATGGGAACAACAATTGTGTACTCCATGATTTCTTTATTTGTGTCAAATGTGGGTAATACCATGGTTGTTGCAGTCTCTGAAGTTATAGCAGACGCACTCTCCATCAGTTGCTTCTTTTGTTTTTTATTCAAGTCTGATTTCTTTTTAAACTCTTCAATGGAATCATAACCTGGGGAGGCAAGAACAATGGAATGCTTGAATGGTGAAGGAATAGGATTACTTGCAGTTGCTAATGATGTCGCACTCACACTAACTGGAATTGGGGGAGTGCTTGGAAATAACTCCTTTGTGGTACTGGTGGATCCACTGATAGTGTGACTTGGACCTGTCAAAATCCTTTGCCTCTTTTGATTGCCTTGATCACCTGGTGTTTCTGTGGTATCTTTTTTTTGTTTTCCTCTTAGTATTGTGTGTAATTTGTTGTTGTAGCACATGTTGACCACTACTAGTACTACTACCCATACCATCACCACCAATGGCACTCCCAGTTGCACTAAGTTGTCCACCAAGGGCATGTCCTAGTTGTGATTGTATCTGACCATGAAGATGAGGACTAGAAGCTCTAACAAATTGATTTTGTCTTATGTCCCCTTGGTCTACTTTTTCACCTCCAAACCCAAGGCCAGATTTATCAATTGGTTTTCTATGCTCAACACTTTGTATTGTCCAACGGCCTCCGCCTTGTCCTTTGGACCCCAAAGGACCACCTTCATAACCAATTTTTTCAAGTATGGTTGCTCCTGAAGTATATGTTGAAGCATATTCTACTTTTTTGGCCTCACTTAAACCAGGTTTGTAATTGGCATGGATTTGTTCTTCTTCTTCCATATCAATATCATCATCAGATTCATCACGTCCATCAGGATGCCCATGCTCTATATTCCACAATTTGCTAAATTCTTCATCTTCTTCGTTATTATCATACTCTTCAAGAGCTCTTGGATCACCTAGGTCCTTCCTCATAGACCAAAAGGCAGTAATTTTTTATCGTGACCATTTTTTATCTATAAGTTCTATCTCTAGAGAACCTGGAATTTTTACTCTACTAGATGGTTTATCACTTTTTACATAAAAAAATTTGTATGTCCTGATTGTCTTTTGGTGCAATGCCATATTTTTTGTAGACAATTGTTCAAAAGAAATACCATTCTCAACAACACTTTTCTCCATTGCTATTTTGACCTCATCCCAAGAATCCTTGTTTCTCAAGTTTTCAAGCAAGGGTTTACTTTGATGTTGAATTCTATTTGTAGCATTCCTATTGGCCACAATCATTGATTTAATGATGTCACATGGATCATACTGCCAGTGATAGATAGGATCAAAGTCAAAAAAAATCAAAATATTATGTGCCACACTAAATGCTTTTCTCTCGAATCTGAACCCTCCACATGAAAAAGGTAAAGAAGGAAATAAGGTCTTCTTTTATTGACTGAGAAAGTGTAGTTCATCAGCACTCTGCACCTGTCTTACATATTCCAATGCAAAAACCCTTTCTGTCACATGTATTGGAAGTTTGTATGGCTGTACTCCCGATCCATAAAATCTTAGCATAGTATATTCTTCCATTAAGTACCAATCAGCCAATTGTATTTATTTTCGTAGTTGCATGCAGTTTCTACATGACATAGGCAATCTAGGCATTGGATTATTTGTAATTACTTGATGCAATGGAGCCAAAAAGTAGTCTACAAAATGACTGTAGTTCCTTCGAGAATCATGCATCCTTATCTCATTGGTCCATTCATATACTAGAGCCATTTTTTTTTCCTCTGCATTACTGTAGGGCTGAATCTGAAGCTCATTGGTTTGAAACATTCCTCTAAATTTGAATAGAAAAAGATAGCACAAGTAGGTTGTGAACCTAAATGTCTTCGTGGAACCTGCTTTAATCATTAAAAATTGTTTATGCATGGATTCTACAATGTGTTGTGTATAATTATATTTGACATGTTCTTTAGTATAATGGATATTATATACCATTTCAAGGAGGCTTGCACCCACTTCCAAATTGCTATCCAGACCGAGGCAAAATGCAAGCATGGAAATAGTATCCTAAACCAATGGTTTAAAAAAATCCAAATTATAAGGAGGCTTATGATCACTTTTCAATTTATTTCTATCCTTAACTATTTTATTTAAGAAATCATTTTTCAGCCTTTCTTCCAGTGCTTCATAATCACTAGCAAGCTTTTCTAGGTCAATGTGGTGGTTTCCAAATTCTTCGGTTGTAAACCCCAACACTTTTCCAAGTTCTTCTGCACTAATGGATAACAATTCTTCTTGGTTATCTTTATTAACAATTGCTCTTTTCTTATCATCATAATTTTTGGCACAGACCATGATAAATTCTGGGCAAGGGAAAACTTCATGTAACATCATGCGCCCTAATCCAGTTACCCACGATGCACTGATACTATCAACTTCTATTTGCTTTGCAGCCTTATTCTGAGATGAAAATCTAAGTTTTGAGGTACGCCTACCATAGATTTTAGGATCATAAATATCATGGTACCCATCGGTGAAACCTGGGGTTTTAAGCAATTCTGCATAATGCATTTTTTTATTGGACGTTGTTGTAGTGGTGCTGGTGGTAGACATGCTTGTACAAATGTGAAGTTGTGTAATTTGAATTCCCTAATAAGTAATACCTATTAGTCCTCCTTGATTTTAATGAATTCTTGAGTCTCTAAAGTCTAAAACCAAACTTCAAACTTTGACAAAATAAGATTTTAAGAAATGTCAAATGATGAAAGTTGAAATGTAGCTGCAATAATTCTTTCACTTACCCAGATTATGAGTCCCGACGCTTGAAAACTGGAATGGCATTGTTGGAAGTGGAACTGTGGAATCCAAAATAGGGTGGTGCACTGCAATGAGCAATCTAAAGATTGAAGACTTTAAAAATCACTGTACAATTTCAAAGTGCAAAGTGCTTTAAATGTTTTTTTTCTCATAATTGGAATGTAAAAGTGAATGGCACATCTTACGACTTAGGAGTTAGGTCTAAAAGACTACAAGCTGCAAATTCTTCACCGTTGATCTTTTTAAATCTAACAGTTATAGGGTGATTCCGAAGGTTTAAGCTGGGAAGCCCATCGCTCTGTGCATGTCATTACGGAATGCAACTACAACCATACATCAAATGTTCATCCAATGGTTGAAACTTGAGTAGTTAATGATATTAACTTTTAAAATAAACATTAATCACTTGACAGTGAGTTGACACTTAGTAGTACAAAGTGCTTTAAATACTTTGTTTCTCGAAATTAGAACATTAAAGTGAATGACGCGTCTTAGGTCTACAAGTTGCAAATTCTTCACCGTTGATCTTTTTTAATCTAACGGTTATAGGGTGATTCCGAATGTTTAAGTTGGGAAGCCCATAGCTCTGTGCATGTCATAACGGAATTTGATGGTCTATTTAATATTTGACCATTTTTTCAATTTTAGACCGTATATTATAGCTATAAAATTTATTAGACCGTATAGTTTGACTTGCTATATTTTTATTAAACCGTAAAAAATTATTATATAGTATTTTAATTTATAATATATATCATTTTATAGTTTTTATTATAAAAAGAAAATAGAATATAACTTTTTTGAATATTTTTAATATGAATTTAGAAACCTTTGACATTTTTATAATAGCTATCATTTTTTATATTAATATATATGATTTATAATATTATTATAAAAATATATATTAATTTAGAATATTTTCAAAATAAAACATAATTATTTTTAATTTTTAGAATATATTTAACAAGATTTATTTTTAATACGATTTTAGAAACTTTAGTTAATTGTTAATTATAACAGTAGATTTTTATATTTATCACTAATAATTATCATTGTTTTCTAATTTTTCAAGATAATCCATTTATAAAAGATTTTATATAAAAATTCATAAATTAAACAATTTTTTTGATAGGCATTTAAATGACCAAACCGTCATAAAATATTCATATTGATTGTTTGCTATTGTCATAATCTTAACCGTTGATTTGTCTGAATCTAACAAATATAGGGTAATTCCGGAGGTTTAAGTTGGGAATCCCATTTCTCTGTTCATTTCATTATGGAATGTAACTACAACCATACATCACATGTTCATCCAACGATTGAACTTGACACTTTAGTAATTTACTAATTTATGATATTAACTTAAAAAAATTAACATGACACATGTGTTTTAAAGTCAATACCATAGGAGGCTCTTTGAAATCTTCGATGGCGTGTGCGGGCTCTGTGCATCGAGCTTGGGAAATTGTGCCCTAGTTCGCTTCCTATTCTACTTGCAGATGCGTTGGAGGGGGTCTTTTGCCACGTTTTGGGGGGAGAGGTTCTGCAATGGTGCTAGTGTGGCTTTGGTTGTTGGAGGCATCATTTCTTACAACCTCCGCCCTTGTTTGATAGGCGTGGTGGTGGTGGGTCACCATAGTACAGCAGGTTCCCATGGCTAGTGTGCTTCGGTGGTTGTGGCGGGTGGTGCATGCCACTCTTTGTGCCCTTGATCTCTTGCAGGCTGTGCTGGGTGGATGTGTTTGCTGCTCACTCCTCCGGTGATGCCTTGTCTTTGTGCCCGGGATTGGAGGGTCGGTGGAACCCTTGTAAGGAGTATTTTTTAAGCTACCAAAGGAGGCGCATGGGGTTTTCAGTGTTCCTGTGCACTAAGGCTTTTCTTTGATCACCAGCCCCGTGGGCTGCATGCCCAACTTGGGTGTCCGTGAAACATGCCCTGTGGGGTTTCATCTGGGGCGAGCCCCAAGTTGGATTTCCGCTCTACGATTGGTTCAATGCCTTCAATGCAGAATGCAAAAGTGATTGATAATAATTTGTTTTCACCGGATCAAGAAATGAATGGTTTTGGGTCGTCCGGAGGATCTAGGATTACGAAAATTAATTGTTGTTTGGAAAGATGTAAAGACAGACTGAAATTGGTTATCCTGATGGAGATGCTGGCAGATGATATTGAATATTATTCTAGACACTCCTTTTATTGCAATTTTATGGGCATAAGAGTATCGTTGCAATTTTTGGAATCTTGGGCTTAGAGGACCTGGTTGCCGGAAGGAGAGATGGAGATTAGGCTCTTAGTGAATAACTACTTTATGGTTTCATTTGATTACATGGCCGATCGAAATAGGATTTTTGAGGGGGGTCCCTATTTCTATAACCAAGTGGGCTTGTTTATGAAGTCATGGCATGCAGGCTTTAATCCAACAAAGGAGCTCCCGAATAGGGTTCCAGTGTGGGTTCGACTGCCGTGGTTTCTAGTCAAATGTTGGTGAGAGGATGTTCTACATTTAGTGGCTTCATTGCTTGGTAAACCAATTGGGTCTTCACAATAGACGCAGTTTAAAAAGGTAATGACTTTTGCCCGTATCTATGTGGAAATTGATTTAAGCATGCCTTTGCCAGATTCTATGGAAGTGAGTGCAGGATCATATACATGGGTGCAAAAGTTAGACTATGAAACTTTGCCTTTTCAGTGCTGACTCTGTCGTGA
The DNA here is from genome assembly GCA_007115665.2 of Sequoiadendron giganteum. Lineage (NCBI taxonomy): Eukaryota > Viridiplantae > Streptophyta > Pinopsida > Cupressales > Cupressaceae > Sequoiadendron > Sequoiadendron giganteum. Next base: position 498,472,318 of record CM021104.1, on the reverse strand, counting down.
GTATGGACACTTGCAGCACAGATGCCTTAGGGCTAAGCCAATGGGGACCCAATGTGCCCAAACTCCTCGTAATCCACCTAGGGTTGATAAGGGGAAGAGGCCTATTTCGGGTGATGATACTGGAGGAGATGGATATATCCCTGTCAAAGCTCATAATAGGAATCGGGGGTAGAAGAGGACTCTGGGGGAGAGGCAGGATGATGTTACTTTTAACAGGTTTGAGGTGTTGGATGATGAACTTGGATCAGGGAACTTTGGGTTGAGGAAAGGATGGGCCTCCTTCAGAGACAATACAGGTTGTGCAGGACATAGGAGTTGGGCAGATGGACACGGATCAGCAGTTGATTGTCCAGGCTAGGCTGGATCCTGTTATTGAGGTTTTCATGAATGGGGGGGAGGGTTCTCCTTTGCCTATAAGGACTGGTGCAGAAGTTGGAAAGATCTCTATGTCCTCTTCTCGCCTGGGTATTCAGCAAAAGGATCCAAAGAAAGGGGTAGGTGAGAGGAATCCCAAGCTGGGCAGGAAAAAGGATTTGGAAAAGATTAAAGCAACTGGGGAAACTCTGGTAGAGTCAGGGGCAATCGAGACCCTCGATTCGCACTTCTTGTGAACCTAGAAATGATTGTTTTATCCTGGAATGTTAGGGGCTTGAACAGTGGCCCTCGACAAAAAGTTGTTCGTGATTTGGTTAAAAATCATTCTCCGGATGTTCTTTTTCTTCAGGAAACTAAATTATCAGTGGAGAATATGTTGAGTATGGTACCTAAGCTATGGAAGTATGGTGAGTGTCAGTGTGTTGGAGCTCATGGTGCATCCAGGGGGGTGGCTTGCTTATGGAACCCCTAGAGAATTTTCCCTCTCAGATGGATGTCTTCTAGATCTGCTATTTCATTGGTGGCCTCATGCTCTGTGACTCAAGAAAGTATTCTCATCTCTAAAGTGTATGCGCCTATTGATTATCAGGGTAAGCAGCTTCTTTGGTCCCATCTTCACTATGTCCGTAGCCTGGCTCCTTTCCACCCATGGATTATGGCTGTGGATTTCAACACTATTGTGGAGTTGTCTGAGAAAAGGGGTGGAATTGCTCAGTTGGAACCTTCTGCATTGCTTCTCAAGGATAGCATTTCTGGTCTAAATCTTATTGATGTTCAACCCAATAATGGTCGCTTTACTTGGAATAATAGGAGGGTTGGTGAGGACTGTGTTGCTGAGAGGCTGGATCGGTTCTTGGTCTCCTGTTACTGGGTCGGTGACCTGTGGTGTACCCCCTCTGAAATTTTGGATTGGAGGGGTTCGGATCACTAGCCTATCAAGCTTAGTATCATTTCAGCTCAGGTGCCTTGTTCTCCTTCCTTCAAATTCTAGCTTATGTGGTTACGAGACTCTACTCTTTCTGACCATGTGGAGGTGTGGTGGAGGATTGGTAGACCTGCTTTTGGTACTGCTATGTATACCTTCACCAAGCTTCTTCAGTTTGTCAAGTATCAGCTTAAAAGGCGGAATCGTCGGTGTTTTGGTAATATCTTTCATGATAAGGCTGTTGCGCAGGAAGAGTTAAATAAGGTTACAAGATTGATCCGGGATAATGGGGTTTCTGAAGACCTTTTGAAAGAAGATGCTAGGAACCTGAAGGTGGTGGAGGAATGTGAGTTACGTGAAGAGGTTTACTAGAAGCAAAAGGCAAGAGTTGATTGGCTACAAGAAGGGGATAGGAATACTGCATTTTTCTTTAATTCTGTGAAGGCCAAGCGACATGGTAACTCCATATCTGTGTTGGTCAATGACAGGGGGGATCGTGTTGTCTCGTTTCAAGAAATTGCAGGTAAGGCATCACAGTATTTCATTGCTCTTTTCAAAGAAGATTCCCAAGGGGGTCCTATCGAGGAGGAACAAGTCCTTTCATGTATCCCTCAGTTGGTTTCCAGGGAGGCGAATGAGTATCTGATGAGGGAGATTTCTCTAGAGGAGTTGGAGGAGATTGTGTTTCAGATTAAGAGAGGAAAGGCTCCTGGCCCTAATGGTTTCCCAATAGAGTTCTTTCAAGAGTTCTGAGATATCATAAAGTTGGATCTGCTGGCGGTTGTTCAGGAGTCCTGGAGAAACAAGCAAATGTTGCGTGCTCTTAACTCCACTTTCATTGCTCTCATTCCCAAGTGTGAAGGGGTGGATAGGTTATCTCAGTTTAGGCCTATCTCCCTTTGCAATGTGACTTATAAAATTATATCAAAGTTAATGGCTGAGAGATTGAAGAAGTGGCTTAAAGTGCTGATTTTAGAGGAACAAAGTGGGTTTGTTGCGGGTCGACCAATTTTGGACGGTGTGGTTATTGCTACTGAGACCGTCCACTCCATGGCCAGTACTCATGAGAAGACAATGTTTATTAAGTTGGATATGGCCAAGGCCTATGACAAGGTTAGATGGTCCTTCCTTCGGAAGATCCTTGTTGCATTTGGATTTTGTGAAGAATGGATCCAATGGATTATGAGTTGTGTTACGTCAGTATCCTTCTTGGTATTGATAAATGGTGATCATTCTGAACTTTTTGGGGCTTCTAGGGGTCTACGCCAAGGTGACCCTCTCTCCCCGTACCTATTTCTTCTTCTTGCTGAAGGTCTTGGGCGTTTGTTGAAAAGAAATGTTGGGCTAGGCACCATACAGGGTTGGCATTGGGGTGGATATTTTCCTCCACAGTCTCACTTGCAGTTTGTTGATGATACTGCCTTGATGGGGATGGCTACTTTATTGAGACAGTAGTTGGATGTTTACCTTGTGGCATCTGGGCAAGTGATTAATGAGGATAAATCTTCCATCTTCTTCTTCAATATGCCTGCCCCCATTCAAAGAAGAATTGCTAATATTTTGAGGTTTCAGATAGGGACTCTCCCTTTTACGTATTTGGGAACTCCAATCTCTATTGGTCGTCTTCCCAAGGGTTCTTGGAAGAATATTATTGATAAGTTTCGGGTGAGGGTCAATCATTGGACACATAGATGGTTATCTTTTGTTGGGTAGGTTCAGCTTCTTAAGTTCATTGTGCAAGCACTCCCTACTTATAGATGTATGCTTCAGGTGGTGCCGATGGGGTTTCTTAAGGACTTGGATTCTCTTAAAAGATAATTTTTATGGGTTGGGTGCTTGTCGTCCTCCAAGTGGAGCCTAGTCAAGTGGGAAGATGTGTGTAGTCCTAAGCAATATGGTGGTCTGGGTCTTCATCAATCTACTTTGTTCGGAGTGGCTATGGCTTCCAAGCTTTTCTGGAGATGGTGTGTGGAGCAGGATCAGTTGTGGGCCAGGATATTATCTCATAAGTACTTCCCTGGCATCCCTTGGCATGATCTCCTTAGGTACCCTGTTGAGGGGAAAGGTTCGGTGATTTGGAGTACTCTTCTAAAGGGTGTGAAGCTCATTAAGGATGGTTTATTTTGGATCTTTAGATGGGGTTTATAAGCTCTTTTTTGGTCTGACTCTTGGGATGGTTTCCCTCCGCTTATCTCTCAGTTTCCTCACCTGCTTCCTTTGAGCCAAAAATTTCTTGCAGTTGGTTGGTCGAGGGTGAGTGACTTCAAGTCTTTCTCTTTTTATGGTCCATTGGAGAGGGCTTGTTGGAAGGATCCCCCCCAGTGGCCGGATTTTGGTGAGGAGGAAGGAAAGGCTGCACTTAGCATGATTCTTTGTAATAGACGTTGTAGCTCTCTACTAGAAGAGGATATTATTGCTTGGGCTCACAATCCCAAGGGGAGTTATTTTGTTGCCTATGGCTATCAAGTTTTATTGGCTCAGAAGCTGGTCAAGGTGGAGGTCCATTGGTGCAAGAGGGTGTGGAGTAAGCTATCATGGCCTAAATGTAACTGCTTTGTTTGGACCTTAGCGTGGAATAAGTGCTTGACCTGGGATAACATTCGTAAACATGGTTTCCAGGGGCCTTCAATTTGTGCTCTCTGTGGGAAAGCGGAAGAGGACTCTTCTCACTTGTTCTTTCGATGCCCCTTTGTTGTGCAACTTTTGTATTGGTGGTGGGAGGTTTGGAAGCAACCTTGTGTACATGCTTCCTATGTGGTGGAGTTCTGGGATAGTATGGGAAGACCCCCTTTGGTGGCCTCCTTTTTGCAGGATGTTTGGTATGTTGGACCTACTTTCCTTCTTTGGCAGACCTAGCTGGAGTGAAATCGCAAGATATTCTGTGGTGTTAAAGTGGTGGGTCAACAGGTGTGGATACGTATATTAGGTATGCTTCAGGAGTTGGTTGCGGCTAAAAGTGAAGTGGTTTTCCCCCTGGGGAAAGGGGATGCTGAGTTGGTTGATAGATTGGGTCTTCAGGGGATACAATCTTCTTCTGGGGGTTCCAAGAGATGCAGGCATGGGACCAAGAGAGTGCAACGGATGGGTAGGTGGCTACCACCTCTAGCTGGTGTCTCGAAGATCAATTCTGATGGATCTTCTAGAGGTAATCCTGGGCCTGCTGGGATTGGAGGGGTAGGCAGGGACTCTGAGGGTTCTGTGATATTTATATTTTCCATTCATGAGGGGGTGAAGACTATTAATCTCATGGAGGGCTTGGCAATTCTTATTGTTGTGGAGTGGGCCCTTGCTTTGGGATGGGAAAAGGTTATCTATGAAGCTGATTCACAGATCTTGGTCAATTTCTTGAATGAAAGAAAGGTGTCTGATATTAACTGGCAGTTGGCTTCAATTATTCAGCGGATTCTTCAAGTTAGCTCCAGGATGGAGGCAGTTTCTTTTGTTCATATCCCAAGGGAGTGGAATCAGGTTGCTGACTGCTTGGTCAAATGGGCTTTTGAGCATGATACTGGCTGGAAGATTGAGGATTGGATGCAAGTTTCCCCTGAGTTACGTCAAGATTTGGAAAGATTCCTTGAAGAGGATAGAAGGATACTATAAGATAGTTGATTTTGTTTCTCTATTTGCTTTGTTGCTTCTCTTGGGCTTTTGGGGCTTGCTCCCTTGTCTTGGCTGTAATTTTCTCTTCTGATTTTCAATAAAGTTTTTACCCCTTTTTATTAAAAATAAATTAAAAAATAAAAAATAAAATAAAATAAAGTCAATACCATAGGCATCGGCCTAACAATGTTTTATCGGTGGAACCCCCATCACATCCTCGCCGATGGCCTGAAGGCGAAGACTCATAATGCTTAATATTAACTTTAAAGATTAAAAATAAACACTAATCACTCGACAGTTGACACTTAGCAGTACAAACTACAAAGTGCTTTAAATGCTTTGTTTCTCAAAATTGGAACATTAAAGTGAATGACATGTCTTAGGTATAGACTCTACAAGTTGGAAAATCTTAATCTTAACCATTGATCTTTCTAAATCTAACGATTATAGGGTGATTCCGGAGGTTTAAGTTGGGAAGCCCATCGCTCTGTTCATTTCATTACGGAATGTAACTACAACCATACATCAAATGTTCATCCAACGGTTGAACTTGAAACTTGAGTAATTTACTAATTTATGATATTAACTTAAAAAAATTAACATGACACATGTGTTTTAAAGTCAATACCATAGGCATCGGCCTAACAATGCTTTATCGATGGAACCCCTATCACAGCCCCGCCGATGGCCCGAAGGCGAAGACTCATAGTCATAACTCATAAGGTGTGCTCCCAGTCCCCGATATACCGATAGAATCAACAAAAGTAAGCACATCATTGTACCACATAAACATCGGTGGAATGAAGGATTGCATTCCCCCGATGGCCCGATACAACCATGAATTCTCAAGTGCATATTGCATAGAGTATATTACTTAATAACTCAAAAGAAAAAAAACTGATTTGAATATATTAAATTATTAATAGACAGTGACACTGAAGTTTCGAACTTAGAGAACAACTCTTTACTCTTAAACGTAAATGAATAACGAAGATTCAAGGAATGAAGATTCAAGAATAGCACAACACAACCATTTATTTTATTGCAACTAAATGTCAATGTCACATTATTACATATCTTTTTACAGATGAGTAGCACTGTAGCTCCTGTTTTGTATAAATAACATATGTCAGTGTGTCACTTTAGTACTTTACATAGACAAAAATTAATAATTTATTCCAAGTTGTTGCTCGTTACAATGGATTATAAATTGATTTCAATTTCCAAGCTTTGTTGCTAAAAACCTAATACACATCTATCTCTAAAAATAAATGTGGCTCTGAAAATAAATTCATGATTCCAAGCTTCTGCTGGTGGATTTGCCAACCATGCTGGGCAAAGGGGGTTCCAATCAGTCCTGGGGAAATGGGAGTCGTGAAGATACAAAATATATTTATCCCCTTTGAGAACAAGAGTCATACAGAAGATGAAAAATAAATGTCTCTTTGAAAATAAATGCATGGGGCTTGCTTGGCCAACCATGCTGGGGAAATGGGAGCTGTCAGAATACAGAAGGAGAAAAAAATCTAGTCCCATATTTTACCTGCAGCCTCTATGCATTCGGATAGCACTTATCTCCATCAAAGCTCCTCATCTTGGTTCAAAACCCATCTGAAAATTCAGGTTAACCAAATCAACTTCTTTCCAATTCCACCCATTCTGAACTTGAAGGAAATTTGTCTTTTACTGATTACTCTATAACTACATAATTGTAGGTAGGAGAATTTACAGTATCCCCAATACTGCATCATCTTCTTCATGAATCCTTATTAACCCGAAAAAATAAAAACCCTTATGGCACTATCTACTAATCACTGAATCACTATCCCTATTTATGGGCCACCAGTGCCGCTACCAGCCTGTATAATTAAAATATCTAATTTGATTGACGTCTTGCTACATACCAACTTGAACTCTACCTCAAGCTAACAAGCTGTCAAAATCACTCATTCAAACAATATGAAATCATTACAAATCTTGTTTCATTAAAGCTATGAGTTGTCCAAGAAATTGCTTCATATGTTCATATCACATATGGCATTAATTGCCGCCACTACCACTGCCAAGTGCCAACCACACTTTCTTCAAAAATATTGAGAATTTAAATGAAATGAAATGTACAACATTGAGATTTGAGGCATTGAAAAGAGTGAATGAGCAATGAATTAATCTGAACACAAAGTCTCAGAGATGAAAAAATAAGCATTCTGAATTTGACCTAACACTAATAGATAAACATTGAATAAGTATCATGAAGAAACACAATTCATTCATAATTAAAAGGAAGCATTGATAAATACAAAGATTTAGAAATATATTATTTTATCTCTCTAATGCAAAAAATGTGGTTTCACAAACCTGTCACCCCACACCCTATACAATCAAAATTCAAAAAGCGCTCAAAAGATGAAACTACGCCCCCTTATCATTATGTGTCACAAATTCACAATTCACTAAAGGATTCGTGTATGTTGTTAAATTGCTGGAGGTTCCGGGACTCTGTACAGTTCCAACTGCATTTCCATAACAAAATTATGAAATTCAGCGCGTTCTTCTTCTTCTTCTAAAACAAACATTACCCTATTGTACTCGACATAGCTGGTTTTCTCTTTCCACGCCACTGAACGTAGCTGGGAAATGATGTTGAGTTGCTCTTCTTCCGACCAATTCAAATTTGGTTGCATGAAGGCCACAATTTCATCTTCCCATACCCTAATATCAGCTGGAAGTACAATTTTGAGGAAACTCTGAGTATGGAGTTCAAAATGCTGCCACCTTTCCTTGTATGTAGGCTCACTTAACTTTACCAGCAGGAAGTGACAATCTGCTACTAAATCCATTTCTCCAAACTCCTTAATACCTTATTTAAGATCTATCTTTTTAGAGGATTTAAAAGATTGCGTTAAATCTATCCAGTTGGTGTTTGAGAAGACATCCCTTAATGGCATCGTACAATTCATTAAATGAGTTATCACTTTGAAAGTTGTGCATCCCGCCGAGGTCACCCAATCGCTGAAAAACAGAAATTTATAACCATTTGTACGGTAATAAAATCTCAACCATTGATTTCTAGAAATCTAAAGGTTCTAGTGATATTCTGGAGGTTTCAAATCGCAAGTCTAGTGCTTTAGAGATTTACTTCCGGAATGCAACTACAGTCGTCCATCGAACGGCCCATATGATTTTTATTTCGCCATTGGATTTTTTTATTATTTTGAGATTCATTTTAATTCGCCAATGAAAATATACTTTTTGCTTTGAAAAAAGGTTTTAATCGCCAATGGAAAAAAAAATCTGGTTTCAAAAATGGGTTTATTCGCCAATGAAAAATATTTTATTCAATTTAAAAAAATTGCAATTCGCCACGATTTTCCATAGACTTCCAGGGATTATAAAATATTCGCCAATGGGGATTATTTTTTTTTCTCGAAAAATGAAAAAAATCGCCAATAAAATTAATATTTTTCATCGAGAATTATATAGGATTTGCCAAGATTTTACACCTGCGTCGAGGGGGGGGTTTCTTAAAGTTATCCTTGGTTGGGATGATGGAGTTTCCATCCTTTACACATTTGTGTGTGGCTCTTTGTGATCATTAAAATTCAATTAGTCAATATGAAGAGAAAGCTTCCTTGAATTGTGCTGAAAAATCAGAATTTGTATCTCACAATAACTTTCAACCATTTAAGAATAAAAACAAGGATTTTATTATCATAAATCCAGCTCAATCAATCATCTATTTGTAGTGTCAAGTTGTTGTTATAAAGACAACCCCATACCAATTTCAAGCTAAGGGCATCAAATTCACCCCACTCCTCGATGCCCTTCATTCGATTATGATGCAACTCTTGAAAAAGAATTTAATAAATTTACCTCTAGTTATACCTACTGATACAACCAAGCCTGTACCTCCAAACCATAACCCAAATGTCACTTTTTATTATCATCAACAAGTTGGACATGATATAGAATGATGCATGTGTCTTAAAAATCATGTGCAAGACCTCATTGATTCCAATCACATCCAATTGGGTGGTGTTAATGATCAATGGAATAAAGTCTGCTGCCCCACCTAACCAAAATTTACAAATCTTCACGAACCTAATGCCAAATTATTCAATCACATTTGTAAAAGTTAGTGATAATAAGAATGATGTGATGAATTTCGATCAAATAGAAGGCATGATTGATGATGATAAGTGTGATAATAAAGATGATCCTCTACAAGGAATGATTGTTCTCATTGACATTCAACCTCGTAAGGGCCAAATCACTTGTTATCTAACATTTATTTTACTAAGGATGATGCACTTAGACATTTTCTTGATGTTCCTCTCTACATTACTACTCATATCAATAACATATCTACGCAAGGAATACTTATTGATACCGCATGTGCAGAGAATTTCATCATGGAGGAATTCTTGTTTGTGAAAGAGCTTTACCACGATACATATAAACAACCGAAAGCATGGATTCAAAAATACAATGGTTTTTCTTGCCCTATGATAGGTTCAATCACTCTTCCATCAAAACTTGGACCTAAACAATTAGATGTGTCATTCTCCATCATCATGATATCAAACTAATTTCATGTAAGCTAGGCTACTCATGGTTTCACTCCATGAATGTCATCTCGTTGGTCATTTACAAGTGCATAAATTTTCAATCTTGATAAACTTATGTATTCGATCCTGATAAACCATCATAGTGCTAAATAATTTAGTTTAGCTAGAAAAGAAATGCAGAGTGTTTTGGAGATAGTAACTTGAAAAGAGTAAACCCACTTGGAAAGAGATATGGTTATCCCTTAGATTGATCTCAAATTTCTTAGGAAGATCATTAACATAAGTGCACTCCAAAAGGTGTATTTTGACACCATAGTAGAATAACCTTCAACATAGAAATGAACATTAGGAAGACGAATTAAAAAAGCATCCATGATTCAAAGAATTTTTGTCTTCAAAAAATACGTTACCAAGCCCATTGGAAATCAAAGGAGGGTGGCCTCTTCACAAGCTCAAATCGAAGAACATTTGTGTAGAATTGGGACGAAGATTGAATAGACTTGAATACAAGTGAGACATGATTGAGACCAACCAAAGGTAAAGGACATGGATTCTAACAGGGCAAGAACTCCTACCACAAGTAGACAAAGCAAAATGGGATATACGAGAGCTGAACATACTCTTTTTATGCTGCTACTCTCACAACGGCTAGTCTAGTTGCCATCCAAGCTCCAAGGCTCCTATTTGATAATTTTCTTAAAAAGCTACCTCCAACGTTCATATTTGATAATTTTCTTAAAAGGCTACCTCCAATGCTCCTATTTGATAATTTTCTAAAAAAGCTACCTCTAACACTCCTATTTAATAATTTCCCTTTATCTTTGTCATGTTCCATAATTCTTGTTTATATATAATTTATGTTATGATTAAATCACATTTGTGACCTGAATTTGTATGATGTATGAATTGTGTGCTCATGTGTATTAGGATTGAATAGTATCCATATCATAAAGTTATATGACATGTGCATGATGATAATTCATATTAAGGTTGTGTTGTATGCCCAATGCGTATATGTTAATAAGGTCTTTTGTGTTGGTGTTGTATCAAGTGTGAATCAAGCTTATATGATGTGCTTAGAGTACTTGTGTGCATTAGTATTGGATGTATTTATGTAATTAAGTCATATATATGTAATTGATTCACATAGAATGTAAGTTAATCTAGCTGATATTGTGGTTGAATCTTATGTGTTTCATTGTGTTTTGTGCATAATACTCTCCATGAAACATACATAGAGCTAATTTTTATTAAATTTGTATGGTGCCCTAATGTGAATTAGACTTCGGAATGTATGCAGATGGCTTGTATACACATTTTTGTTTATATGGAATTTATGTTATGATTACATCACATGTGTGAATTGAATTTGTATGTTGTATGCGTATTGACGTGCTTGTGTGCATTAGTATATGTGGCATTGATGGTATTACACTATATGCATACGATTCATTAATATGGAATGTAAATTGGTCTAGTTCATATTATGGTTCAATATTATGTATGCCATTGAGTTTTGTGCATAATGCTCTCCATGCCATGTACATAGGGCTAACTTTTATTAAAGTTGTATGGTGTGCTAATGTGAATTAAATTTTGGTATATATATAGTTTGACTAGTATACACGTCCTTCTTTATATACAATTTATGTTATGATTAAATCACATGCATGAATTGAATTTGTATAGTGTAACTCATGGTACTAAGATTGAATGATATTTAATCACTGAGTTGTATTTGATTGATTTATATTCCATGTACATGAGGATTTTATGTTAGTGTTGTATCAAGTGTGAATCAAACTTATATGTTGAGTATTTCATTATTTTTTGTGCATAATACTCTCCATGACACATATATAGGGCTGTTTTTTGTTAATTTTGTATTGTGTGTTTGGTGTGCTAATGTGAACTAGGATTTGGCATGTACATAATTGACTTGTGCGCACATCATTTTTTATGTGGAAATAATTTTATGGTTACATCACAAGTGTGAATTGAACTTCTATGGCATACCTCATGTTCTTGTGTAGACTAGGATTGAATAATATTTATGGCATTTGTGCATGAGGATAATTCATATTAAGTTTGTATTGTGTGCCCAATATGTATATGTGCATAAGGATTTTATGTTGGTGTTGTATTGAGTGTGAATCAAACTTGTATGTTGTGTTTAGAATGCTTGTATACATTAGTATCGGTGACATTTATTTTATTAATTCATATACATAAATGATTGATTCATATAGAATGTAAATTTCTCTAATTTGTATTATGGTTGAATGTTATATATCATTAAGATTTTATGCATGATAATCTTCATGGAACATACAAAGAGCTATTTTTCATTAAAGTTGTATGATGTGCTTGGTGTGCAAATATGAATTGGGTATTGGCATTGCACGAATCATTGGTATACACATCCTTATTTATATAGAATCATGCATGTACACATTAGAATTGGCGATATTTATGTCATTAAGTCATATATATGTGATTGATTCATATGGAATGTGAATCGGTCTAGTTCATATTATGGTTGAATATTATGTATGCCATATAGTATTGTGCATAATAATCTCCATAATGTGTACATAAGATTATTTTTTATTAAATTTATATGTGATTGATTTGTAGCTCATGTACATGAGAATAATTTATATAAAGGTTGTATTGTGTACCCAATGGCATCCGAAAAATTCATCGCCAGCAATTCACAGAATGAAAATTCACTGCTAGCAATTTACCGCCATGGAAAATTCACCGACCTAAAATTCATCGTCAAGTAAAATTCACCACTAGCAATTCACTGGGGTGGAAAAGTAACTACATTAATATTTTTAATAAAATCAAAGTTTTTGAAATATATATTAAAAAATATTAAGGCAATTAATTTTCCCCTCGGTGAATTGTTGGTGATGAATTGTTGGTGATGAATTTTCCATGATGGTGAATTGTTGATGGTGATTTCTCCTTCGATGAATTGTTGCCGATGAATTTTCCTAGTTTCGTACCCAATGTGTATATGGGAATAAGGTTTTTATATTGGTATTGCATCAAGTGTGAATCAAACTTGTATGGTGGGTGAATGCACAAAGTTGGGTCCACGAATCATGGAAGTTTTTGCCTTAGCCAAAAAAATGAAATTGGCTTAGCAAAAATGAGATCCCGATTTTTAAAAATCAAGATCTCGTTTCAATTCGGGATCCCGAACCTAAATGACAAATGGGATCCTACTTTCTAAAAATTGGGATCCCGTTTGCTAGAGGGTCCTGAACCGACAGACAAGGAACGGGATCCCGATTACTATGAAACGGGATCCCAATTTGTAAAAAACGGGATCTCATTTCGTAATAGTATTTATTTTTTTTAAATGAACAAATCTTCATTTTTACTAGCAGCAACGAGATCCTGATTTCTGAGCGACAGGGACCCTAGAAGAACTCCCAGGTACCGTACTCTCCCTTTTTTTGGCATTTTTTCATTCTAGATTGAAATTGTTAATAAAATAATTGTTTTTAGCATTTTTTTTCAAAAAAAAATTACGTTTTAAGAATTTTATTTCCTGTTATTGTAGAAATGAGGAATTGTACAAATAGATTAAAAAATGCATCAAATATTTAAGATATTAAATAGAAATGAAAAAATAAACCTTGAATTGTATTTTAGAAAAAAAATTTAGCTTTTGAAACTTGAATTGTTTTATGAAACCCAAAAAAATTGTATTTGAAAGCCCTAATTGAAACGAAACAAAAAATATTGCATTTCAAAACCCTAGAAATTGAAATGAATTAAGAATTTGCATTTAGAAACCCTAATCAAGCTTTTTGAAATCTCGAATTCAAATCAAAGCAAAAAAAATGAATTTCAAAACTCTAGTTTGAAATGAAACTAAAAAATTGCATTAAAAACCCTAATTGCTTAGAAATTGAAACCCTTGATTGAATTGAAACAAAAAAATTTGCAAAAACCCTAAATTGAAATCGAACAAATCATTTTGATTTTGAAAACCCTAATATTTGAGCTCAAGAAAATTTATTTGCTTTTCTTAAATGTTTTAAATTTAATTTGCATTGTATGGAGAAAAGGATATGTTAAACTTTAGTTTCAATGTTAAATTATAATTAGATTAGAAAAAGGTTCCATTTTTTGTGAAATGAGTACAGTATTGCTATATGAATTTTCATTTAGAACTATCTTTTATATGAATTTTGATAATTAATTATAGGTAAAATAATCAGTCCTATTAAAAAGATGAAATAAAAATAAAAGAAAAATAAAACCACACTCTAAATTCAAAATCTAGCTTCATCTAGGGTCTATGACAGCAATATCATCTTCAAACTTAATTTTTTTTAGTTTCTATTTTTCTGATTTTATATTCAATAAATTCCAAGAGTTATTGATTTTTAAGTGAAATTAAAACACTAAAATTCATAAGAGAAAAAAATCCTTATGTAGGAAGGAACATCACATTGACATTCACACTAGACATTCAACTAATTGAAATATATCCTTTATTTCCAATATGTTTTCCTTGATTAAAGTCTCACACTTCATCATGCAAATCATTTCAATTAGAGGAAGGCTATAAGAATGATTAGTTATCTCATCTTAACAATCATCCTTGAAATCCTTTATAATTTATTAGTCTTGTTTTCAAAGACCACTGTGGAGATCCATACTCTTATTAATTACTTTATAGAAATATTAATGCAATCATTTCATCCACTGCTTAATGGAGGTTACCACACATTTTATCCTATATAATTAGTCGATAAGCTATTCTGGGTGGGGAAGACCACCGGAATTGTCTGTTGTCAGATGCTTTAAACACTGTGAAATGTCGAAAGACAATTCCGTTGTCAGACATCGTGAAACATTGTGAAATGGCATTATTTTTCATCGGGAGACCTCGTTAGTAGGTATGGGCATTTGACTGATGCTCCCATCAGTAGTATGGCTCGCAGCCGCTCGCATCGTTCCTCAGCCTTCATGTCCTCTCCATGCATAGGCTGGCATTTAACAACCCACCAAATCCTCATTGGACGTAGTAAATGTTAAGCAGTTTTAAAATGGCATCCATCTTCGATGGTTTTGTGCGGTATAATATTCACGGGAAAGCACTTTGCTCTGTGACTCAGCCTCCATATCTGTAAGTAAATCCTCCTTGTTGTAATTTTGTTTTGGTGCGAAATAGGTTTCTGTTGTTTCTTTTGAATTTATTTGCAGCCCACAGAGTAGAGTAGTTGCTCCTTGCACAGGGGTCTCCCTATTGCCACCCTGGCATCTCCTCCTCCCATCTAATATTATGGAGAAAGTATTAGTTGTCTTTGCCCAGATGGTTTATCATAGTAGGAAAAAAATGGGAATAAATCAGAATTGGGTTCGGGTTAGAGACAAAATTGAGAGCAGATTAGGGAAAAATAGAAAAATGTTGCTACAGAAATCCGTACTAAATTAAGAAACCGTAATTTATTGGACCAAAAAATCACTGAAAATGGTGGAAATTTGAGTTTTAAAAACGGTTTGTGATCCTAACATGATTTATTTGTTAATTTATCTATGAAAAATCATTTTGATCATTTTCTCATAAACAAAATCAAGTTTTTTTCATTCAAAAATTTGGTAAATGTCCCAAGTTGCGATTTTTGTATATCTTTTATATTTCCTCTTGAAGTTTCCCCTACAAACGCCATATTTTTTCCTTACATCATATTTAATAGTAAACCTAAGATAGTCCTCGAGATTTTTTTATGCAGTTTTCTCAAAAATATAATTATTTACTATACAGATTCATAGTTTAAAAAATAAATGATTGGTGGATATTATGGAGAAAGAATTTCATTGATTTTCATTATTCACCAAGCAGTCAGGTACGTAGCAGCTGCCCTAGCTTGGTTAGTTCCCCTCCCCTTATCTAGCCTGGTCTAGCTCGGCTTCAGTGGTAGCTCAGCCTGCTCAGAACAGCATGCTTAGCTCTCGGTATGGCTTCGTTCAGCACCCCTCCTTTTGTTTCCCCCGTGACCCTCTCTCCCCGTCCGTCTCTGTCCGGAGAAATCACTGTTTCTGGTTAGCTCGGCCCGGGATTGTTTGTTCCCTAGCCAACCCTTGTCTGGTTCATCTCTAATGAAGAGCTGCTCTGGGAGTAGTGTAGCTCAGCTTGAAATCAAACACAACTTGTATAACTTTCAAAATTAAGATGTCTCCCCTGTACAACTTAAATTTTAAATGCTTTAGTGTAGAAGAAATTTTAAATTTTAATTTTAAATTTTATCACTTAAAGGATGATGGGTTAACTTAAAAAATGGGTTAAATTAAAAAAATTATTATTTGTTCCCATTTTTTAATGGGAGAATTCGGTAAATGCTGTCAAATTTGTCCATAGGGAGTTACATTTGGGGCAAACAGCAGAAACCACCTTTGATGTTTTCAGAATATACAGAAGCATTAAGCAATGGTAATTTTTATCACTTAATTTCTGTCATAACTGAGTTATGGTTTTAAGAATTTTATTTGTGATTTTTTGTTCTTCTTGAAATTTCATGTGAATTAGCAAACAAGTATTTTTTAATTTTTTTCAAATAAGAATCATGGAGTGAAAGGGAGAATGCATGTTTCTTAATCACTGTTAGGAAACCTTAGTAACCATGCAAATCATGGGAATGCAGCATTATAGAGGGAAAAACCATAACAGTTGATGTTTGTGTAGATGAAACTATTTTATTTTATTTTTAAAAAAACTTAAATCTGCAAGTGTTAGGTTGGTCCATACGTAAAATCCAGTAGCTTTGTTCCTGTCCACTAATCGTTATCTCAACCGAGTTCTGATAAGCATAAGCTAGCATATCAAATCAGAGGTTTAAGTCATATGTCTGAGAAACAAATACCTTACATAATTGATTGCGGAAATGATTCGAGTTCAGAAATATTCATTGCTTCCTTTGAATTCTTTGAGAAGTTATTTATCTCATTGCATCTCAGTTTCACATAAGTTTTCTTTTTAAGAGTACGATTCTAATGTTTCCATCCTGTCATTTTCTTTATTTGGCAAACACATGCAACCGTTACTATTGTTTTAGGTGGACCATAAATATGTTTTATCCCTTCACTCCTTTTACCTCTCCTTATTATTAGGCATGTTTGGCTGCCTCGTTCATACGTACATCCTTATATGAAAATTTCTTATGTTACATAATGGACATCCTATTTAGAGTAGTGAACAATGAAACTTCAAGTTAATATCATTTCGCCAAGATTTCCTCAACTTAAGGCTAGTAAAATGTATATTCTTTTTTAAAGCCTAAAATACTTGGGGTGAAGTAACTTCTCACAAATTTTTCCTTAAAGGAAGAAAGAAAGAAAGAAAGAAGAGGAGTGCATGTTAAATAAAAAAAGAAAAAGAAAAAGAAAAGAAGGTTAGTTAATATTTTAACTTTTTAAGATAAACCTCTCAAATTAATACTTTCTTTAAGTGATTATTTATAAGTTTAAATATTTATGTGAAGATAGTTAGAAAAGAAGGTTAGTTAATAATTTAACCTTTTAAAATGAGCTTTTCAAATATTCTTTTTATATGAATATTTATAAGTTTAATTATTTATGTGGAAATATTTCTTTTATTTATATTATTTAGAAATATGCAATTGATATTTAGTGTAGTTAGGCTTGAAATTTTTCAATATAATCAATTCAAGGATATTATTAATCCAATGCCATAATAAAATTCTCTTGACTAAAGTTAATCAAATGCTCGAACGTATAAAATAAAATAAAATTAATTAATTAATTAATATTGTTCTTTGGTCAGCTATATCGAAGCATACAAATCATTTTTATTTTATTTTTTCAATCATACTAAATCTTCTATTAACACATATTTGGTCTAGGCTCTTCAATTGCAAATATACAGAATGTGAAGCCTCTTCTTACTTAGAAGTAATCTTCTATAAAAGATTTCACATATTAATGTAAATATATTGCTTAGTCAGTTTCTCCATTTACCTGTCCCTACTCTTACGACTTTCTATATATTGAAAAAGGAAAAAGTAATGAATTAGTTACCCTGAAAATCAGGAAGATAAAACCAAATCTTCTTGCATTTGACCTCCAGTTGACTTTTCTTATACATAGTTAATCTTGCAAAACCCAGCTTATAACAATTTACACTTTCGTATACATATTAACGTATGCATCACTCAATATAATTGTACCTTATGTAGTTGTTCTATATAGGTGGTAGTTAAAGGTGTGATTATCAGATAATCAAGTTGTTTAAGAGGCCTTTTAAAATAACTAGCTGTATAGTGGAAGTTTATATTTATCAATTTAATAATATAAATTAACAAATGTTTATTTCTTTCATTTTATCAAATATACTGATTTGAAATAGAATCACAACAACTACAAGTTATACCAAGAGGAAATTGTTAGTTATGGTAAAATAATCAAATATTATACTAAAAAGTGCTATATTCTTATACTAAAAGTATAATAACTAACTCATATAAAAATAAGCCAACAGGTAATGGCAAACGTCCACCCACCTGCAAAAATAATCACCATCTCTAGCAACTCCTCTGAGGGGGATGTTACAACACCAAAGCCAGATGCTTCTCCTTCGTCACCATCAGAGTCATCTTCGGTTAATTGGGGTGGGATGTACCAGAGCAATATAGTAGTTTTTGCAAAGAACATTGTCTGAGGCTGTGAGGACACTATTGAAGATGCTAAGAAGACATCTGATGATGCATTCCATGCGCAAAACCATGACATCAAAATGGTGCAGCAGGCGGTCCAAAAATTCCATACAACATATATTGTTTTGGATGCGTACTGTGATTTCCTCTGAGCATTAAAATATGATGTGCTTTACAACATGGGAAATTCAGCTAGGCTTAAGGAAGATTTCCTAAAGCTCCTTTCAGACTTACAATAGACTGTAAATAGCTTCCTCTAATTTGCTACAAGTGTTTTTTGCATTGTTGGGGAAAATGGTTTCCCTCTTAAAACGAATTGAAGGCATCATACAGAACGAAAACTTCTAATTATGATCATCGAATACCTTCTTTTTGGATTTCTCCCTAGTTTACGATACCATGTATACTCTACCACTATATGCTATGGTGGGAAGAATGTACACCTCCTTCTCCTTATCTGCTACTTCATCGTATGGTCCGTTTCATTGTAAAGATCCATCCAAAAATATTATACTTTGCTTGATATTTCTAAGTGTGTATTCCTTTGTGTTGAATTTAATGTATCTTTCAACTATTATAATTTCAACTGTATAAATGTATCTTTCAACTTTGGCCCAAAAAGAATTACATATAGAATATGTATTTTCCTTTGTTCGCTCCCCACAATAACGTGGAGGTTAATAAATAGCGGTCATAATTTAATTGGCCTACTCTACTATATCTTGCAACTGTTTGGTATATTTTGACAGAAAGGTTCTTTTACCTGTGAATTTACCCTATAAATCCTTATATCCAATACACTTTTGTAGGGTTTCTCCACTTGCACCGCACCATGGCAAGCTTATTAACCACGGATGCAATTAGATTAATGCATGAAGGAAACATGACTTTGGAACCCCATGTCCAAATCATTGCAATCTCGAGTTCTAGATCTAAACATGTGTGTGACAAATGATATAGGCTAGATATCTCTAACGGTGTCCACAAGCACAAGGCGTCATTGTTGTCCAGGTAGAATGACATCATAGATTCCAACAAGATCTTGCCTGGCTCCATAGTACACCTAAAACAATACAACTGCCCCCAAATAGCTAGCACATGGTATGATTGTAGATTCATTACTCTTTTCCATAAAATAAATTAGCCTTACAATCCACTTACATATTGTTGCTTATACTTTCTCTGATGATAACTATTTAGGTGGATTGTTATTGTCGACCTCGACATTGTTCTCACAATGCACGCTATAGTTGGTGACCCAGTCTTCCTATGTCCAGAAGTTCCTGAACAAGTTGACCAACCACCAAAAGAATCCTCTGCTTCACCTTCAACTTCAAATAACCCTTGTCTTCCTACAAGGTTACCCCCCAAACGTCTACTATTTGGTATCAATCCAACCAAGGGAAAGGACGCCCCAATAGCAATCACCCCTATCAAAAACTTGAACCTGTTCCAACCAAGGTGGACCGTCAAAGCTCATGTAACTATAAAGAACAAAATACACACGTACAACACAAACAGAGGAAGTGATCACCTCTTTACCTTTGATATTATAGATTGTGAAGGAACTGAGACATGTGTGATGTGTTTTAATGAAGCAACAGACATCCATTACGAAAAAATCATTGCCGGAGTAACATACACATTATCTGGAGGATCAATACACCCTGCTAATAGGGTCTATAACAAGCTTAATAGTGGGTTGGAAATTTTGCTACAGGCTGATTCAAAGATAACCCTCTATGCAGATGACCAATCCATCCCAAGAGACCATTACTCATTCACACCACTCAATGAACTTTTAAGCAAAACCATCAGCTTGAACATTGATGCCATTGGAGTAGTCATTTGCGTACAACCATGCTCCACAGTCAGAGGAGGAGATAGGACAGAGGTTGCAAGGTGTACTATAACAATAGTCGACATTACCAACACAACTATAGATCTTACTTTATGGGGATCATCAGCTGAAAAAGAGGGTTCACGGCTCCAAGAGAAATACCTCCTACATGAATCAAAAACTGTCACTATTAGAAATGGGCATCTCTCTAAATTCAATGGCAAGGTGATTAACACCTCTTCCAATACAAAAATATGGATAGACCCTGAAATAGAGGAGGCAGAGCAGATTAAAACTTGGTTAAAAAAAAATGACATTGGCATCCAGTATTCGTCTACTAACTCCCTACGGACGTCTCCACTTCCTAGAAGATTGACAATCAGTGACATGTGGAAAGAAGCTCTAAATACAGCACAACCTCTACAATGCATGGTATTGGTAACAACCCGCTTCATAAAAATGGACTCATTCTGCTATCCAGCTTGCCCTTCTCAAGCAAACAACAAGCCTTGCAAGAAAAGGCTATCCCAAACAGAGGATGGAAAGTGGTTTTGTGCAAAATGTAATGCAATACTTGCCAACTGTGACTATAGATATATACTCCAAGTCAAGTTGCAAGACCACACAAATATGATATGGGCGGTCACATTTGATGAAGGAGCAACAAACCTATTGGGCATGCCTATAAACAAATTGTACAACCTATAATTTGATCAAACTGCTAACCAAACTATCGAAGCGGTGATTAGAGATGTATTGAACAAGAAATACCTTTTCACAATTCATTGTAATGTTGACATGTACAATGGTGAACAATGTTTGAAAGCAACTATTGGCAAGGTCGAACAACTGGATTACACTGCAGAAAGTACCTTGTTGGTCGAGACTATCCAAAAATTGTGTCACGAAAAGGTTGCTCCCCCTGTGGACTTTGTCGACACAGTAGATATCGAAGTATACCTGCCATGATCTCCTTACATGTGTAGTATGTAAATGTCTTCTACTAGATAAAAATATTTAAACCATGACTTGATCTAGAAAATATGTCTGAAAAACAATCATATTCTATATAGCTCTTGTATATATCTTTTAATGTAAAAAATATGATGCTCACAATGTCCCATGGATTGCCATATGTATACTCTTATGATTCTTCCTTTCCTTACCTAGCTCTTCATGCTAAACATTAATTGCACGCTCGTTCACCACACTTACAAATGATTGTTGTAACAATAAATATATATATGGTTTTTTTGCATTTACTCATCCACATTTGACAAATGGTGCTTGTGACCCAATAAGCAATACCTTTATATTTACAATTAAAATGCATCTTTGCATCTCTTTGGTTACATTAGTTTTCCTTTATTCCTTGTATTCAATACCAATACCAGTATGTAAATATGTCTTTGCATTTATAGCTATATAGATTGCACTTTGTTAAACATTGCTAGCTTCATTAGTGTCACATTTATGTAATACCTACTTGTTTAGTGCCTTTACAATGCGTTGTGTTATTAATTTTCCTTATCATTTCTAGGCCCACAAATTGCAAACTTCTCCATACAAAACAGTGGAGTTGGCTCACATCAAACAAAGATCCGAAGACAACTAAGACAAGAAAGAAATTGGGTTTACTATGCTCTCCATAGAGAAGAGATAGCTACTCGAAGGCGCATAAGAAGATTGCAACAAAGTCAAGCCAACCCACAAGAAACAAAAGCCCATAGGAAACAACATTCTCAGAGAAGTCGAGATAACTATGCTCAACATAAACATGAAATAAATGCAAAAAAGCACACAAGCTATTTGCAGAAACAAACTTCACAATGTCAAAATATGCAAACACAACAATACATGGAACATGGAACACCATTCAACAACAATCCTAACTTCATGGCAGCAATGAAAAGGTTCCGACAAATAATAGATGGCTTTTCCAACCGGAAAACATGCACTGTATGCAAGGAATGTTACCCAGGCATGCTCTTCCATTCATCTGATACTCATGCAACCATGCTCCTTTTAAAAGATGCCTTGCCGAGAGAAGCATACCTCATTTCTCCGCACTCAACAACATGGACCCAGGGGAACAACCTGCAGTATTGAAAAGACTAACCCAAGTGGAAGAAATGCTCATTGCCAGAGTCAACCCAGTGCTACAAGTAACATGCACTCTTGGAGGTCAGTACAAATATAGTGGTCACACAATTTGCTTCCCACAAGATATAGATCACATTGCATAGGTTCTTCCACAAAGAATACAAGACTTGGACATTCTCATAGTGCGGAGGCTCCATACAAAAGAACACTATTACGATTGTTATATAAGTAGAAGCCATATCAGAGATGCATTGCAATACAAACTCACATATGACGCATACTATAAAGATGTTGCAATAAATTTTGACCGCTTCGAGCAATTTCCACAAGTAAGAACAAACATATCAAATATGCTCCACACAATTGAAACTAAAAAAGCCATAGTACTGCCAAGTAATGAAAGCGACTATGATGGAGATGACATTTCAAGTAGCATAGTAAACACATCATTGTTTATGGCCAACTTGCCAAACAGATGCTCTGAATTAGAAATAATTAAGAAAACACTGGACCTTAAGGACAACACACAAACGATTATCGATTGGCCTGCAATAAACTCATCTCTAATAAATGAATACAATACTGAGGGGTTGCTCGATATGGCATTTCCGACACTCTTTCCAAATGGAACTGCACTACAAATGCAACCACGACTTAGGGAAGTGCACATGCATGAGTATTCGCTCCACTTGATGTGATTCCATGACCAAAGGTTTGGAAGGCATCCAAGGTTCCGATATTTCATGTTTAACCTTATGATGCGAGATCACAGCCAGGGTATCGCAACAATTTTCATTAAACAAAATGCAAAAGAGAACATGCCAACCACTATTGAAAACCTCAGAGCACATCTCAAAAATCTCCCCGACACACAGTTAGCTGAAGAGCTCATGCACTTTGGATCTTCAATGCAGGGCACAAGACCGTACTGGAACAAGTGTCGTAGTGAACTAACAAATATGATCAACCAAATAGGCTCTCCCACTCTTTTCTTCACATTAAGTGCAGCAGACACAAAGTGGCCAGACCTCCAATGTTTGATCTCAAATGACATAGCGCTCAAAGTTTAAACAAATAATCAACACCTGGATAATGTTATCAATAAACCCCACATGACATCACTATACTTGCATCAATGCTTCATAGTATTCCATGAAGAATTCATTGATAAACTCCTCACAGCAAAAGATTACTAGTATAGATATGAATGGCAGTATCGAGGCACTACACACGTCCATGGATTCCTTTGGCTCCAAAATGCACCAGACATGGATAACCTTGATTGGCAGGACAATACTGAAGTTGAACGGGCAAGAACATACTTTGACAAGTGTGTCAGTGCTTGGAATCCTCGCAATGCATCATGCAGAAACAACACCATCTACCGATCTCCGTTGGATGATCCTTGATTGCTAGACACAACCAAGATATTTTCTGCAGACTCCTCTCATGACTACATAGAGATAATCAATCGAGTCCAAAGGCACACAAAATGTAGAGAGGGAACATGCTTACGTAAGAAGGGAAAAAAGTTGGAGTGTCGATACAAAGCTCCATGGAAAGAACAGATAATGTCTACCTTATCATGTGACAACACTGGGAAAAAACAATATGAACCTGCAAGGAATGATGATAGGCTAAACATACACAATCCATAAATGATGTCAATATGGAGGGCCAACATAGATTGCCAACCTATCATCTCACGATCACTTGTACTTAAATACATCGCAAAATATGCATCAAAAGCAGAGAGAACATCTGAGACTTGTACTAATATGTTAGCAAGAATTTTTGCATCCCAAAAAGTAGACAACCTGTCCCTCACAGCGTACCAGAAATTCATGGTAGAGATTGTCACAGAGCGTGATATTGGAGCACAAGAAACATGCCATATGTTGCAAATATTACCGCTTGTTGTTTGTAATCGACCTTTTGCATCATTAAATGTTGGTCGAAAGATGTTCCATCGAATAACAAGAAGACCAGATGAAAAAAACCTCCAACCTAGCTACCTTCATTCCTACATCAATCGCCCTCCAGAATTGGAGACAATAACCCTACTCGAGTCAGCCCGCTCTTTCACCTATTCTGCAAGTCGCAAGGGATGCAAGTGGAAAGAAAGAAAGGTGAAAGAGATTGTCAATGTTTTCCCAAAGTTTTATACCACCCCAGAAGAGGACTCCGACCATTTTGAAACATTCTGCTGGAGCGAATTACTACTGTACAAACATTTCCAAAGCTTCGAAAGCGACATAGGAATTACTAAGGATATAATAGTAGCAAATTGGAAGCGACTAAGTTCATCCAAATATTATGTATGGTATGTCATTCGCACCCCCAAATTGGAGCAGACCATTGATTGCAAAGAATCAGACAACAAAATAGAGATGGACACAAGGGACATAATAGAAATGAATGAATGGGAATTATTTTCACAAATCGGGCCCTCAAACAATGTCAGCATAAATGAACTTGAGATGCTTGGAAGGCGTGAGTTTGATAGAAACAACTTATGGAATCAACATATAGTGCCCCACGACCTTCATGGCAATGCTACACAATTCATAGCCATGAAAAAAACATGCAGCCAGGAAGAGCACACTCCAGGGAAGATTAATGTACCAGACTATACCCTTTTTCCCAAACAAAAAATAGCACTCACACATATTATTGACCATAGAAACCATCACTCAAATAAACCATTGCACATGATCATACAAGGAACAACAGGTACAAGAAAATCCTACTTGATTGCTCGCATAAGAAAAGCACTCCCCAGAAGCCAGCTGCTTGCATTAGCTCCTACAAGGGTTGTTGCATTTAATATACATGCATCAACTATACACTCAACACTTTGAATTCCTATCAAAGGAATGCACCCATTGTAGGGCCAAGTATTAACAACATTTCAAGAAGAGATGAAAAGCATTAGATATATTTTGATTGATGAGATGAGCTTCATAGAGCCAAAGTTACTATTGAAAATTGATGCAAGGCTATGTGAGGCCTTCCCGCACCAACAACACCTATACTTTGGTGGGGTTTCAGTTATCATGATCGGTGACCTTGCCCAGCTTCCGCCTGTGATGGACAGACCTATTTACACATCACAATCAACTACAAGAACACTTTGGCACCAGTTCACGACTGTAGTCACCTTAGAAACAGTATTTCATCAACAAGGTGAGACTCCAACACAAAGACAATTTCGTCAAATGTTGCAAAACATATGAAATGCAGAAGCAACACAAGAGGATTGGAAACTTCTAATGACACGAACAGACAAGCAACTCACCTCAACTAAAAAAGAATAATTTGACAGTTCAATGCACCTATTTGCTACGAATGATTTAGTTAGAATGCACAATAGAAGAATGTTAAAATTGTTGAATCATCCAATTGCAATCAGTACTATTAAAAGCACCAGAATCGGAGAAGATAATGTAACTACTAATGAACAACTTGAAAAACATGTATTGCTTTGTAGAGGACAGCGCATCATGCTCACAACCAACATATGGACACAAGTTGGACTTGTTAATGGAGCACTAGGTGAAGTTATAGAGATCGTTTACAGCCTTGGATCAAAACCGCCAGAAATACCAATTTATATTGTAGCAAGGATCGACAATTATAGCGGGCCACCATGGAATGAAGCTGACCCCAAAAGTGTCCCGATAATACCTGTAGTGTTAGGTAGCCGACGATAGCTCCTGCTTACAATGGCATGGGCTATTACCATACACAAATCCCAAGGCCTAACACTACAGAAAGCAACAATCGACATTGGAAAAATAGAAAGGCAAGGAATAACATTTATAGCTATCTCTAGATTAAAATCATTGGACGGCCTTCGCATCCAACCAACTTTCACTTTTGAAAGATACTCGAAGATGTAGAACAATCCATACACAATTTTAAGGAAAGAAGAGGAGACTCGATTACAAAAACTGTCTCCAACAAGTGCAGGTACACACCTCTTCTCCCTTTCCCCTACACATCACCCCCTACTATTGTCGAATCATCATTACCACATTAAATAAAAATTCCTATTTTGTAGATACCTACTCCAGAGCATGACAAAAATCAACTACAAGCATACATATCAGCCAAAAGCATCCACATATTCAATCTCGTATGGTAATTTTGTTTCCTATTAATATTCCATAGCTCCTACTTTACAGTTGTTAAAGGAAAATGGCAAATTCAAAAACTTTACTATAGATAGTAAGTCATGCAATACCCAGCTTACAACATTTTACACTTTCCTATGATGATATCTTGGTAACCATTGAACCTCACTTGAGGTCCAAGCGCTAGTGTAGAGTCTTATTGTTGAGAAATCGTGATAGGAATAGTGATAAAACTATCTATTTCATACTTGAGGGTCTTATGAATTTATTAAGACAAGATGTTCAATATATGATATATTTGAATTCAATTCTTGCTTGGTCTACCAATCCTTAACCATCCTAGATACAATAGTAGACACTATAGCTTTCATCCATTATGTTCTATAGTTTTCTTAAACCTATATTAAAATCATCTTTATTTGATAATCTACTAGGGTTAGCTAACTATTACCTTAATCAATTAATGAGGTATCAATCTCAACAAATTTTGATCCTTTAAGTAATTCAAAAATATGGTGCATAAGGTTCTTGGTTTCTTCAAGTGGTTCTTTAAGGCTATACAACAAAGTTGCAATCTAAGACAAATCCCTTTTTGGTGGCTTAATGATTCTTTTCCTATTTTGAATGTTATATTCTAGCCAAGTGGGGACAAAAGAAGGAGCATAATCTTCCTAAGAAGGAAATTGTAGTTAATTATATGGATTCCTTAAACCCAAGGCTTGTTGGAGGATGAGAGTTTGCATAGTTTCTTTTACACTAATATCTTGTATGCCTTTGTGAATCTTTCTTTCCATTTTATTCATTAAGATATCTACCTCTTTCATAGTCAAATTTATGATAATTGAGTCTACATGATCATTTTCTTCTCCTTGGGATTCCTCAACTTCTTACACCATTTTCTCATCCTTCACATTTTTTATTATCTTTCTAGTGATATCATTTTCCTTAAGCTCGTATTTCATCTTTTCTTAAGAATATTCTCCTTGGTTTGATAAAATAATCTATCAATATTTAATAAGGAGTGTGGAGAATATAAAATAGGGTATAAAAATACACCTTGTACTACTTCCTTATTTTGTGAGGATTGGGAATTAAATGTTTATTTTTTCTCCTCGTGTTCTTGAAATAATAGGATTAGGACTATCATTAGTTGGTAAATATTGATATGTTAAAGAATAGTTAGAATGAACATAAATTTTATCAATGTTTGTTTGCAAATTTAGTTAGATAGTATTCAACATTCATTTCTATTTTATGTTTTGATCTCTCTTAGTCTAAAATCTCAATTTTTGCACTAGTTACCTAGACACTAAAGAATATAAATATTTTTCTTTTCTAAGTTCTTTTAGGTTCTTAAAATTCCAAACAATCTAAAATAAAATACTTGATTCAACATTAACTAATTTTATATTATACATTTTATATCATAAAATTCATTTAAGTGAGTTTAATATAAATGAAAAAAATCTTAAATAAAATAATCTTATATTCAATTAAAAAATATCCACGTAAAATATACATCAAACTCAATCTTAATCATACATAATTATGTGTTTCTATTACGGAAATAGTCAATCTATTCATAAAATAATAAAATATTCATAAACTAGGCACTAACTTGCAAGTCCATTATTCTAAGGGCCACCCAAACTTCACCCTAAGTTCGCTAAACCCTAAGCCCTGAATTCTAAAATCTAAACCCTTAACACTAAAGCATTCATTTTTTCTTAGGACCTTAAAATCAAATTTGGTTTCCTTAGGCAACTCCACCAAATTTGATTCCCTTAAGCCATGTAATTTTGTCATAGGACCTTACTACAAAGATCCCCTTAAGCCATCCTATTACCATAAACCCTAAACGGGCTAAAGACATCATTTTTTCCTAGGCCCTTAATCAAATTTGGTTGCCTTGGGTAATGTCACCAAACTTTATTCACATGAGCCATGTCATTTTTTCCTAGGACCTCACTAGACATAGATCCCCTTAAGCCATCCTATCACCATAAATCGTAAATCGATGTCTTAAGGGGTCCTAATATGACATTTCTTAATGGGATCAAAGAAGTTCTTAAAATTTGGTGAAGTTGCCCAAGGCAACCAAATTTAACAATAATAAGATTGTGCAAGATTATAATATGAATGATATTTCATGATCTAGGTTGGTCTTTTGAAACAAGAGCTATCTCAATCAACTGTTCCACAAGAAAATGTTCTTCACTAACTTGCAAGTTCATTATATTCCAAGGGACACTAGAACATCACCCTAAGTTCCGTAAACCAAATTTAACAATAATAAGATCATGAAAGATTATAATATGAATGAGATAAATCATGATCTAGGTTGATTAATTTACGATTTAGGGTGGTAGGATGGCTTAAGGGGATCTATGTCTAGTAAGTTCCTAGGACAAAATGACATGGCTTACTTGAATAAAATTTGATGAAGTTGCCTTAGACCTTAATAAAATTTGGTTGCCTTGGGTATCTTCACCAAATTTTATTCACTTAAAAGCCATGTCATTTTGTACTAGGAACTTTCTACATAGATCCCCTTAAGCTATCCTATCACCATAAATCATAAATTGATGTCTTAAGGGGTCCTAATATGACATTTCTTAATGGGATCAAAGAAGTTCTTAAAATTTGGTGAAGTTGCCCAAGGC
Organism: Sequoiadendron giganteum; assembly: GCA_007115665.2. NCBI lineage: Eukaryota > Viridiplantae > Streptophyta > Pinopsida > Cupressales > Cupressaceae > Sequoiadendron > Sequoiadendron giganteum. The sequence continues at coordinate 498,443,409 of CM021104.1, read as the reverse complement.
AACCAAATTTAACAATAATAAGATTGTGCAAGATTATAATATGAATGATATTTCATGATCTAGGTTGGTCAGTTGAAACAAGAGCTATCTCAATCAACTGTTCCACAAGAAAATGTTCTTCACTAACTTGCAAGTTCATTATATTCCAAGGGACACCAAAAATTCACCCTAAGTTCAATAAACCAAATTAAACAATAATAATATCATCCAAGATTATAATATGATTGAGATAAATCATGATCTAGGTTGATTAATTTATGGTTTAGGGTGATAGGATGGCATAAGGGGATCTATCTCTAGTAAGTTCCTAGGACAAAATGACATGGCTTAAGTGAATAAAATTTGGTGAAGTTGCCTTGGACCTTAATGAAAATCGGTTGCCTTGGGAATCTTCACAAAATTGTATTCACTTAAAAGCCATGTCATTTTGTACTAGGACCTTACTACATAGACCCCCTTAAGCCATCCTATCACCCTAAAACCTAAATCTTAAACTCTAAACCGTAAACCCTATAACATTCATAAATTGTCCTATATTAATAGTTAATTATATTTTCATTCAAGTAACATGCCTTAGACATAAATGAGGCTTACATATTTTATCATATGTTTTCAATTAGGCTGTTTATATTGAATGGTTTAAGGGTATTTCCTAAACATGTATCTTACATTTTGAAATTATAAATCTAATGTAGGTTCACTCATATCTTAGAGATCACGTGGATAGATTCAATAATATTCACAATCCACCTCCACGCCATCCACCTCCACCACCTCCACCTCCACCTCCACCCACTCCACCCACTCCACCTCATAACCCCCCACCTCCACCACCTGAAATCGATGGTGCTCGTTTGCAAGCACGAATCAATTCCAATGTTAGAACCATCCAAGATAAAATCAACATTATTCAAAATGAAGAATTTGTCGCACCACCTGTGAGGATGATTGCATCTAGGATGCAAACCATTGTTGATGCTGTCAGGGCTATGGATGGGATCTTAGATGAGCATCAACAATGGCTAGAGGAGAGGAGAAATTTTGATTCTGAAAAGGAAAACGCAAATAAATGAAGAGATGCAGTAGAGAGCCACAATAGTTTTTAAATTAAGAAAATGATCTTAAATAGTTATGAATTTATGAATTTGGTCAATGATGGATATTTTGTGTGATGAATTTATAAATTTGGTTGGATAAATATTTTTAGTGACGTGAATTTATGATTTTGGTTCTAGATGGATATTTTTAGTGACTTGAATTTATGATTTTGGTTCTAGATGGATATTTTTAGTGACATGAATTTATGAATTTGGTGGAATTTATGAACTTATAATGATGAATTTATAATAGTATATATTTTATGCCTATCTACTAGATCATGATTTCTCCTGATGGAAAATTGTAAAAAAAAAAATGTTAGACATAAAATGAACTTTTTGTGAATGTTTGAAGTTTATTGTTTAGTATGTACACATGTATTAAAATTGCATATAGTTGTTAAATTTTGAAATTTTTATGTATGTACATAGTTTAGTTTAATGATGTATGCATGCAAATTATGCATGGTATTTTTTATTTTAAATGTATGTACATGTTAAATTTTAAATTTTGTATGCACATGCTCAAGTTCAATCAATGTATATGTGTGTTTCAATTTTATATGATCTGACTATATGTATGCACATCCTATTTAAACAAATTTGCATGTGTGTTTCAAATTTAACTATTTGTTGTAATTTTTTAAGTTTGTATGTTAATTTTGTATAATTTAATGTAGGTGCACACTTATATCTCATATCATGGATGATTTTAACATTCATGATATCATCAATCCACCACCTCAGCTACCTCCACCTCCCCTCCACCTCCCCATCCACCTCCCCCTCCAGCACCTGTTGCATCTGATGAGGATTGCTTGTGAGCACGCATAAATGATCAGGTTGCATCCATACAAAATCAAATCAATGTTATGCAGAGTCAAGCATTGATTCCACCACATGTTAGATGTTTTACATCTGCAATGCAAAACGTTGTGGATGTCATCAGGACTATTGATTCTAATCTAGATAGGCATAGATGAGACACATAATAGATGCGACAATTTTATGTTGATGGTCTCTCTTATAAACAAATATTAGACCCTAAAATAATGAAAGCCCACCTAGCCCCCTACTTTCTCGACCTCGTTACTCGATAGGCCATTCCTTCGAACAAATCTAGAATATCCATGAGGTGGTGCATACATCCACAGATGAGTGCACATTTTTGGGATTGATGGTATATGGTTTTTGATAGTCCCCCACATGCTAATTGGGAGAGCCCATTGTATTTTTTGAGGAAATTATATGTAGAGTTTGTTATGGGGCAACAACCCAATTATATTGATTTTAAATCATTTTAGGGTGTTGGTGGCGGCATGCCACAATAGAGGTTAGGGGAAAGGGTTTACCCCCAATGCCCCATGCATGCGCAACCCCTTGTTGCTACTCCTGGTCCTCCCATTCCTGCACCTGTACATCATCAAGCTATGGTCTTGACATTAGGTTCCCTTAGTACACTCATAGGAGACCTTGATCACCATGCTTCTGCAATAGTGGGTGGGGAGCATAGAGACGATGATGATGCAGGAGTGTTTTATGGAGCTGGTTTGAGTACCACTCTAGGAGTGTTGAGGTGCATCCCACATGTATGTACTAGTTGCCATCAAGTATGCTATGGACCTGATCTGGACACACCTAGTTTGGGTGGACGTGGAAATTCTGGTGGTTCATTTGGTTGCATTATTTCATTTGTAGAGTTTTTTAAAACAAAGCAACATCTTGAGGACACTGCTACACAGCTATAAATATGCATCTACACGTTCATTTTATAAGAATTTTGATGAATGTATATATCAAAGAAAATTTTGCAATATATTTTAACAATCAAACTGCTTGGTGTACAAACGACAGTAACGATGGGGCAATCATCCGTTCCACAAGTACATACATCGACACCAGTCCTACTCAGCAACCCTTGTGGGGTATTTTGATTTTAATTTTTTAAATTATAAATGAAATGATTTTTAACTTGAGTTTTAAATTTATAATTGAATAACATATATGTTTGAAATATTTATGTTGGTTTAGGCAAGTCAATCGACTTCCACATCGATTCCACCCGAGGGGTTGTCAAGAAGTCCTCCACTATCGGGCATCGTAGATCAGGGGCAGGTACAAGAAAATGGCGTACAAGAAAATGTTATTTGGTTTGTCTAACGTTGAAGCAACCTTCCAAAAGGCTGTGGACATGGCCTTTGGTAACTTAAGGTATAAGTTTGTTTTAGTATACCTTGACGACATCACTGTCTACTCCAAGAAGACAACATATCACATTGACCATTTGAGGCATATTTTTGGATGTTGTCGAGAGTTTGGTATATCACTGAATCCCAAGAAATGTGTTTTTTCTATTCAGGAAGGCAAGCTTCTTGGGTATGCAGTATCTAAAGAAGGAATCACTTTGGATCCTAAAAGAGTTGTAACAATCTTGGAGCTACCTTTACCCCAGCATAAGAAATGACTTCAGAGTTTCATTGGTCGTATTAATTTTGTTAGGAGGTTTCTGCCTGATATAACAGCCTTGTTAAAGCCACTTACAACTATGTTAAAAAGAATACAAATTTTAAATGGACCCGAGAAGCAAAGGATAGTTTTTAGCTGATCAAGGAGGTGTTAGCTTCGGACCCAACATTAGTTAACCCAGATTTCAGCAAGGATTTTACCTTGTATGCTTTTGGTAGCATCGATGTAATCTCTGCAATTTTGGTGTAGAAAAATGTAGAAGGGTTGGAGCAGCCTATTACTTTTTTCAGCAAGGGTCTGGAAGACTATGAGCAGAGGTATACCTTCATAGAAAATAACATGCTGGCTGTTGTGAAAAGTCTGAAGAAATTTAGACATCTGTTGTCCCATTAAAAAAATCATCTACAAGTGGCACATCCCAGTGTGAAAGAGTTTTTACTCAGCAAAGATCTAAATGAAAAACGGGCTGGGTGGATCACAAGAGTTATGGAGTATGATGTGGATATTCAAGTCACCAATTTGGTGAGGGGAAATTGTTTATGCCAACATTTGGCTAAAGAAGATGTTTCAGCAGTAGAGAAGGAAAGAGAGTCAATTTTGGTTAATGTTGGGGCATCAGACAATGAAACTACTAGCTGGTTGCAGGAGATGTCACATTTTTTGAAAACTGGGGAATGTCCACCTAATCTGAACATAACTAAAATGAGGTACTATAGACTTTAGTCTATTCCTTTTGTCTTGTTTGATGATGTGTTGTATAGGAAGGATAATAGTGGAGTACTGCTTAGGTGTGTTGATAATGATCAAGTTGATTGGATATTACATGAGTTCCATGATGGACCTTATGGAGGTCATTATGCTGCAAGGAAAACAACATACAAGATTCTAAGAGCAGGCTATTATTGGCCTAATTTGTTTAAGGATGCACATACATATTTCAGGAAATGTGCCAAATGTGCCTTGTTTTCAGGAAAAGAAAAGCTTGATGCTTTGCCATTGCAACCAATTTAGATAGAGCAACCGTTTATGAAGTGGGGAATTGAATTCATAGGGGCAATCAATCCACCTTCAAGTGTAGGCCATCGGTGGATTATCACAGCAACAGACTATTTTACACGATGGACAAAAGATTTGCCTCTAAACAAAGCTAATGAAACAACAGTGCTGAATTTTTATGAAGATATTGTTTGCAGATTTGGAGTCCCAAACTCTATAATTTTTGACAATGCCCTGGCATTTGTTGGTTTGAAATTTTTTGATTAGGTGATGAAGAATGGGATTTACTTGAATACAAGCTCCAACTATTATCTTCGGGGCAATAGACTTGCAAAGTCCACTAATAAGAATCTGATTAACATTATCAAAAGGATGCTTCAAAGTAATCAGAGGGATTGGTATGCCAAAGTGAAGGCTGCCCTTTGGGTAGATAGAATTACCCCTAAGAAGGTGATTGGGAACTCACCTTATATGCTGGTGTATGGTAAGGAAGAAAAATTATCCATTTCTGCTGAGTTACCAGCCTTGGATATTTCCAGTCAACTAGCCTTGTTTGAGTAGACTGATCCACTCACCTTAAGATATACTCAGCTGATGGAGTTGGAATAAACTAGGGACAAGGCTATGAAGAACATGGAATATCAGCAAATCCTAACTAAGAGAACATTTGACAAGATTACTAGATCAAGGGATTTCATGGTGGGATATCTTGTGCTGAAATGGGATGTACTAAGGAGTAGGCCGGGCCATCATACCAAGTTTGACAACATGTGGATGGGTCCTTTTATCATCATGGAGTGCAAATAACACAATTCTTTCCAACTGGCCACAACTGAAGGTGAAGTGCTTCTTATCCCAGTCAATGGGGTACACCTCAAGCCTTGTTTTGAGGTTTGAAAGGATTCCTCTTTGTACATAATTTAGTCTAGTTTTCCTATTTTGTTAAGTGCTGCTACACTTGTTTTGTTTTTCCCTAAATGTTGTTTCAACATAGTTCTTGTTTTTTGGGTTGCTTTTCTATTTTGTGAGCTGCAAAAGAAAGTTTGTCCCAAGCATTTCAGTTATATTGCTCAGTCAATCATGTTCACATACATGACCTATGGGAGAGGTATTAAGAGAAGTTTTAATCCCTCCCATAACTCACATATCCAAGCATGAATGGATGAGAGATACAGTTGGAGAGGTCAAGTGTCTAGCAGGCAGCCACCCATCAGAGGTTGCCAAAAATATTACCTATTTTTCACCTACAGGCTCAAATTAGGAAGAGAACTTTTTCTAAGAGGTATTCATTTCAAGATTTGATCATGTATTTTATGCCATAGTATGAAAACATTTACTTTGATCCCATTTATGAATAAATATTTCATTTTATGAAGAAGAGAGAAGCAAACTGATACACCATCAAATATCTTTTCTGAAAAATGTAAATCTTTATTCGTCAAAGTATTCAAACTGCTTCACACAAGCCGTGAAACTAGCCAAGAAAAATAAATTCAATACTTGAATTTATAACATGAATACATGTGTGAACATAAAAAAAAAATGAGGCATAGGAGTCATAAGGGCCAGTCATTGCCTGAATGACTGGCGGTGTTGTTGTTGCTTTGACTTTGCATGTTTCTGCTACCTTGCTTCTCTCGCTTTCCGCTCTCCAAGTGCAAGATCCTAAAATAACAACAAAAATGAAGCTAGATCCAAATGATCTAAGTAATAACTGGCCTATCATGATTACACCCTGCACATGCATTCACATTATCCAAATCGAAACACTGCTTTATTTTTTCTAACATGTTTGTGTCATGTGCAGCAAAAGAAGATCAATGACACGTGGATGTAAATGTGGCTCCCACAAGGGTTCGAGCCCAGCGTGTCATTGACAAACAGATATCAAGCATGAATAAACAAGAAGCAAATGCAGTATTAAAGAGACATGTACATCTACTTTGTGGTGAGGATTATCTGTAAATATAAAAACAAATAGAAACAGAGGGTCGACATAATGTCACAAAATTACAGTGAATCTTGTAGGTGTCATTTGAGGAATGTTGTGCTACTGCAAGTGGAAGAAACAAAGGAAGCCCTGCATTATTATTTTTAAAATGGAGCCATTACAACAAAAGACTAATAAGCCCGTGGCCATTCAATTTTACAAAGGATAAAGAGTTACAATCAATTTTTACAAGAGAACACCGAGAAATGATTGAGGAAAGCAATGCTCGAACCCCAATTCTTCAAGGATTTCCATCATTTTTAGTTCATTCATGGTGGCTGGCTAGGGTTTTCAAAACCCTTGACATCTTCTTTGCTCTCAAGTTTGCAAAGTGTAAAATGATGACATTTTAGGGCTATCGGGTTATTGTATGCCCTTTAACCAAAGTTAAAACTTTCTCCAAGTCCGCTGCCATTTCAATGACATTGTTTTTATTTGCTTTTTATTGTTTCTATTTAACAATATAGTAATGTTTATTAATATGTATTATTATATTGTTAAGTAAAAATAATAAATTATTATTTTTGTTCTCTTCAAAAGAAAACATTGTAATTTAACATTTATTAATTGATAAATTTTATAAATCAATTAATAATTGTTAAACTCTTTCAAAGGAAACAATTAATAACTTTTTCCAAAAGCGGATGAGGATGTCTTTATGAGTTCAAAGACTTCTTCTAAGAGGTTGAATCAGTTTTCCAACATGAGGAGGGTATCTAGGAATGTTCGAGAAGATTCAGGGGTCGAATTTGACTTCTCTCAAGCAGTTAGGATTCCTTTATTGTCAGTTGGAGTGTTTTCAGAGGTTGTTTTGCTTAGTCATAGGTTTGGTTAATGACTTGGGGAGACTTTTCCATGTATCTGACTCCTTTTTAGAGAGTGGAGTGTCCTATTTTGGGGGCTATTTTCTTGGATCTGACCTTGTGTGGTTGAGAGTTGTACTTATGTGTTTTGAAGCTCATTTTTTCAGTAGTTCTTCTACATTATATGACAGAGACTTTTGGAGACTTTCAGTGCCAGATTTTGTGTTCTTTCTGGCAGTTGTAACTCATGATGTTTTGAGGACATCCTTACAGTTGTTTTTGATAATTCAAAAGCTTTTGGGACCTACTTTGGAGTTCACTTTTGAATGCTTCTATTTTCAATTTGATGTTTCATGCTATGATTTCCAGTAATCCTACATGTTATATCTTGGAATCGTGTCTTAAGTGAAGACCTTTCAGCCAAATAGGCTATAGATTGTGAAGTTTTATCTAGTTCAAGCCTGGTTAGTTGTGAAGATTTTATCTTTTCCTACTAATTCAAAGTTCTGAAACTTGTTTAATACCTATCTATGAAACATTTTTATGCAGCTTCTCATATGCCAAAGTTGTGTTTTATGTACTTAGTATTGTTAGCTTTCACTATTATGTGTTGTTGAATCGAGATATCATCATAGTTTCAATGTATCACCTTGAAAATTTCAAGTATTTAGTTGTTTATTGTTTAGTTTTCTTCCTATCCTTCTACCCTTCAAGTTTTCAGAGTGATTTAAGTGCATTTAGGTGATTATCTAAATAGGAGCCGGCCTAGAACCCGGAGGTTTCACTTCATTCCAAGTGTCCCACATAGAATTGAATCCAATGTTTTACCAAAATTGCTGAAACATGTGTAATTCAGAATCAGTTGCAAATTTTGGTAACCAACAAGAACATTCGAGCATTCTTGAACTGCCCCGTACAATTATCTGACCATATGAGGTGCTCTTTCATATGGATTCCTCTTTCTCTTAAATTCTTGTAAAATATACTAAAACTATATTGAACAAACTCTGACGAGTGTAATCAGTTGTCACTCAAATAAAAATGATACAAATTCTTAAGAATGAAATATTTCCATAGTCAATGCATTGTCCAAAAATACAACAACTTATATAAAACAATTTACCATTAGATCTTTCACAAAACAAACCTGAAATAAACTCCCTTATTGCTTCAAGTGGCATATTAATACCACATTCATGTGTAATCATGTTAGTATGCAAGGTACAATGTATATATCGAAAAACATCATAAAAATAATGAAATTGAACATGCGTTTTACAACAACAAGATATTCGTTGCATATTATTTTTTACATACCACGGTTTACATTTTTCAAAAGACCTTTGACATATTTTAATATTACCAGGTAACACTAAATCACCACAAAATTTTCTATAAACTTCAATTTGTGTTGTATCTAAGAGGTGTTTTGGGTGAGGATCGCGAACTTTGGACCCCACCCTTAATTTTAAAACATCTCTAGTATTAGATGAAACCCTAGTATTATCATGCCAATATTTTTTTGATGAAAGATTTAATTTCAACATTCAATTTCATATCAGACCTCGAGAGTCGACCACTGAAACTCCAACATTGGTTGATAGGATCATTTTCTATACGTTCTCTTCTTTTTTCCACTCTTAGCAGTGTTTTAGGATGTATTTTTAAAACTTCACTAATATTTCTTACCATTCTTTTATTCAAAGTTGTTTTATTAACTATAGCAGTTGTTATAGCTCTTCTTTCTACATTTTTATCTTTAGATAGACTATTTTTCCCAATAGATTGAATGGCACTAGCAACAGTAGACATAACATGTTTTAATGATTGATCTTTTCTTTTTGGTTTAACAAAAAAGCCTAACCTTTTCATTATTTTCCTCATTTTTTGTATTCTCATCAATTGCATCATTAAATGACATTGAATTACAATTTTTTGACGATAAAATAATTTGTTGTATATTTTATTCGCATGTGTTCTTATTTGCCTCCAAGAAATTTGACCAGGAAGATTATCAAAAACACCACTTTCAATTTTAAAAGAAATATTTTCATTAAACTCAACATCACATTCTAGATTTTCATCTTCATTTTCATCTTCAAAATGATTTACATTTTCATCTTCATTTTCATCAACAAAACGGTTTTAATTTTCATTTACATCAACAAAACGGTTTTCGTTTTCATTTTCAACAAATTCTATAAAAGTTTCATCTCTCTGAATATTATCAATGTCAACATCGTTAAGTCCAACATCTTGTAAAACTTCTACATACGAATTTACCATTTCACTAACATGTGGATTTGAAGACGTACCTAGATTTGTGCATATTGAAAAATTCTCTATGGAATTGAAAGAGGGATTTGAAGACATGGTAGGACTTGCTTGAATAATCATATTCTACTCCAAATTAACTTCTTGCAAATTTGCTTCATCTACAACCATGGTCTCCTCAATGTTTTCATCTTCAATAGTTGTGGAATTGGATGCTCCCCCATCATTCATTGATTTAATTCGCATTATTCTTTTTCTTTGTCTTTGTCTCTCCATCTCTTTTTTTGCTTCAATTTCTTGAGGAGTCAATGTCTTCCTCCTCTTATTACGAGCTTTATCTCCCATGATTATAAAATTCTAAAGCACAAATGAAGGTCAATAATGAAATTCTTCAAAGAATTCAAGCGAAATTGGAAGTTGAAAACCTATAAGGACAAAATTATTCCTCTTGTATTCCTCAAAACAAGTAGAAAACTAGCATAATTCCACTTTAAAAAATGTTTTCTTCATGCCTCATTTGAAAAAATCAATCCATATTGCAAGTTGAAGACCTTTTGTTCCTCCAAACAAGTACAAAACTAACACAATTCCACTTCAAAAATGGTTTACATGATGCCTCCTTTGAAAAAATGAATCAAAAAATGCAACTCACCACCTATAAAGATAATACTTGATGAAAAATAGCCCAATTTTACTGCTCTCGGCCATACATGTGAAGTTGTAGACTTCATGGTAAATTTTGACCGTAAATTTAAATAAAATGGTTAAAAAGGAATGGGATCCTATTTTGTAATCGGGATCCCGTTCCCAATTTCAAACGTGGGGACCATTGGCATAGGAATGGGATCCCATTTCCTGATCAATAGTTGGGACATTAAATATTAGGAACGAGATCCCACTTTACAAAACGGGATCCCATTTTTTAAAATCTGAATTTTGATTTGCTTTGTGGTCGGGTTTTTGCCTTGTATTTTGGTTCGGGAAAAGTATTGGGAATCTGAACCTAGGCCTTCAACCTAGTTTGACCCACAAGTTGAAGGTCCTAGAAATGTCAGAGAAAAATACTGAGTTTAGACATATGGCTGACGACTGTTTTTGTAGAATTTTTTGACAAAATTAAAACCCATTTTAGATGAGACAATGCAGATTCCAAATATGTAATTTATTTTACAATTTCATTATTTTTTCTATTTTTCAATTAATTTATGATGAAACTGGTCCATAAACTTTAAATATCATGGTTTTTTACAATTTTAATAATGTAATGCCAATAATTAACACTAGGGCAAAAACACAACTAACAAATTTTTTTTTAAGTAATTGCCACTTATCACTCGATACGATCGCTTGACTATGTTTCACATGATGAATAACCATACACATCAAATGATAATGCTTGAGCATTGTCATCAATGACATGCCATCAAAGAGCGAGGGTGGATGAGTACTAAGACAAGTGTGTGGATCCCATCGTGTGCTCCCAAAAATTGATGAAAGATAATTCTATTGACGAAGTTATATTTGGTTACACATTTACCAAAAGGAGTATCTATACTGGGATTAAGATTGTCTTACAAATTACCCATCAGTGCTATCCAATTAGGATCACATTACAATAGGTTTTCCTTAGTACAAGAAGCTATCAACCATCCTAATGTTAATGTATTATCCTTTGTTTTCTCTCCCATCTAACAACTGCCCTATCATTAGGGGCAAAATATTTACTTCTTCTATTTTTTATTTTTTTTGAAGCATAGACATTTGACTTGGCATGGGTACAAATTTGTCTCCAGTGGAAAGGCAGTGAGGGAGGATTTTATTAACCCAATTTTATATCTTTCCAAGTCCATTTTGAAAATGGACACAACCCTAAATGCATTATTAAGCTTATCTTGGGCTCTTTCATTCTTAACATGCAGGGCAGCGCATTAATATAGCTACAGAGAACAGAATGAGGTAGAAAAAAAATGAGCAAAGACTGGTATGGAAACCTTGCCAATATTTTTCCTATAGGTGTGGACATCGGCGATGATGGACCAGAATGGGCCTTTTGCTTGAGGGTGAGTTATCTACGTATGTATCACTTCATTTTTTTTATTTTTTTTTGTTTCACTGCCCATGTAAGCACATAGACTGAGCAGTGAACTACGGCAAAGAGGAATGCGTTGGGGAGTATGTATTTTCATCTTCTTCTTTTTTTCTTTCTTGTTCAGATTTTTATTTTTATTTATTCATTCTTTTTTTTTTTACTGGTTTTCACTTCACCTACAACTTATGTTTTATGTACATTACAACAGGTTTATTAGAGGGGTTACCCTCAGTGCATTGATGGAGACTGGGATATGACCACTAATAAGGAGGTCTTCCACTCTCTGGGAGTCACCCCAAAATATACTCGTCTACTCTACACAATAGGGATTCGGGGTCTTAGAGTTGAGTGGTGTAAGATAATTTGATTGGACACAGAGAAGTAGAATGCTCTGTACATACCTTCATTTATCATGATAGTATACATTTATTTCTATCTATTCAAATACACAAATACATATTTTAACATATATATATACATCTTATTTATATTATGCTCTCTGTGTATTTATTTCCCATATTTTCCGAACTAGACTCATCTGCCTTCAACTAATGTATTTATAATGTCAGTTCAGAGGAGTATTACTACAAATAACTAAATTCTCCTATGATTTTAGTTCCTTATGATTTCCCAAATGAGCATATTTCAAATATTTGTATTTTTCTAGCTACTAGAACCAGTGTTACAAATATAGCATCTATACACAACCAACCACATACCTATTTATCAATTTATTCCAGTGGCAAAAGAAAACTTATATTTATTTTTCTTCTATCCTCAGAGGTCATACTGTAACATAATATCCTTTCATTAGCTTCTATATTTGTATAATTCTGAGCCCAAAAGTATTTATGTTCTACAATGATATAATGCTAATTACTGATAATATGAAAGGAAATTGACAAGTTTATTTTGTCTTAAGACAGAATGCTTCAGAATACAAGAGTGATTTCAGAGTGCATTGCACAGTCACATTTCCTATAAAACTTTGGGTAGATTATACTAAAATAAATAAATGAAGAGTAAGTTCATAGCTTTATGAAACAGGTCTACACACTCTTTCCAGCAAGATATAAAACTAACTTTACAAACAAGTATACAAGTTCCATTTTCCTCTACAACATATACTTTTCTTTCTTCTATTTTCTGCAACACCTACTCTTGTAACTCATCTATACACACTATACAAGGTACCAGTTTTGTTCTTTTAAGGGACTACTTCATACAATAGTTATATAATTGCAACAAATTATCCCAAGCTCTTTGCAACAGTCTTTCAAGGACCATAACATTAAATCCCAAAGGGAAAATTTCTTTGACATTTTACATCACCTTTATTCACTAGAACATAGCTATTCCAAAACTGTTTAGCTTCTTTCAAATCTGCAAAATACACACAAAATTCTCTCTAGAGGCCAATGGGGAGCTCACGTCCCAACCTTTGGTTGGAAAACCAACCACCCTCGAGCTAGGAGGCAACATGGGAACCAGGCACAATCATGCAAACCAAATAACATTTAACACACAAAATACACATAAAATTTTCACACCCTCCCAAGGGAAATTTTCACATAACAAAGAGTTCATTATGAACTCAAAACAGGGAATGGAGGATGGACTACGCACTCCATTTTGGGGACTCAATAAATATACACCATAACCAACCATCACAAGGTTTCAATATTTCATTAGCAACCCTTCCTTCACATTTCACAAAACATATTGGTACTCATACCCTTTCCTTTACCTCTCCATTATAAGGAGGAATAACATGTCCCCATGGAGGTTCCTACTCCAACCATCCCCAACTTGGGATGCTCTTCCCAAATTTGGGTGAGCTTATCCCATTACAACCCTTTCCCCACAAACAAAATTTAAAAGAAACATTTCCAAAATACACAAATACGTGTACATAGCTTACAAATTTAAAAACACAAGAATAAAAAGATGTGGAAATCCTACCTCAATCCAAGCTTTGAAAGTAAGTGATGTGAAAGAACACAAATCCTCCTCCAAGATTTCTCTCCAATCCCCCAAGCCAAATCCAAGAGCTCCCAAGCCAAAATTACAACTCCAAAACAAAGAATGCAAAAGAGAATCCCCAAAACCCTTGTTCATGGTTTTCTTTATAGGAATTCAAGTTTGAATTCCTTTGAATGGGGAAGTGAAACTTGCCACCCACCCATTCCCTCTCCCAAGCACATTCACCCATGGGTGCTCTCACATGTGTGAGAACTTGGGAGACTTCCAAGACACACAGGGAAGTGGGAATGAAAAGGGACTAGTCCCCATCCCACTTCTCAAAACCTTAATTTCGTCAAACCTTTTTAAGGCCTCAAAAAGAGTGCCCAATCATGGAATTGACTTAAAATTTTGAGCTAAAAAAGTACCTAACCCATAGGTACTTGATCTAGGGACCTTAAACCCATAAAAATACTTTAAAAATATAACTTTTCAACCCCCAAAAAGTGCCCTAAAGTTCAAATCCGAGTTTGTCCACTTGGATGGACAACTCACCATCTAGGTGGATTGACATGGAAATAAAAATCACTTACAAACATTCACAAACAACATTACGAATAAAATACATTACAAAATGGAACTATACTCTCTTCATATGGACTATAGATCGGTTTCACTAGTTAATTACTCTGGGTTCCCAAAATTACCTCCAATTTCCATTGGCCATGGAAAGTGTACCTACACACTCAATGCACACATTATTCCATCCAATAAATCATATTTCAAAACAATTGAATCACCATTTCATATACATAAGTTTTCATTCAAACTAATCAAATATCATCTCCAATTCATTTACCTTAATTTCAAACTGCAATGTGGTTCATTCATATCACATATTTCCTTTGTTCATCATTTCAAAACCAGATTGAATGACCACAATAACTAGCATAAAATTTGGTCAACCATCACAATAAGCTAACTAAGCATGCAACCTGCCCTTAGTCAAATTATCATAAAAATTCAAATGTTTAAACTTCATAATCAAACCATCATAAAAAATCAATAGTCTAAAATATCATGTCCTAAATAGTATCACCAAACATAGTCAATAATACTAAAACTCAAAATAGTCTAAGCAATAAATGTATCAGAGAGGTGGACCTCACAGTGCCATGGAGATTATTATGCTCAAAAACACAATGGCATACATAACATACATATTTTATTTACACTTGGTACAACACTAGAACATAAAATCCTTATGCATGTATACACATTGGGACACACTACAACCTTAATATGAATTACTCATGTACATGGAATACAAATCAATCACATATAACTCAATGATTAAAAATTATTCAATCCTAACACACAAGAACATGAGGTACACCATACAAATTCAATTCACACATGTTATGTAATCATAACATAAATTCCATAATATGAAAAAGGATGTGTATAGAAGTAAATTATATATATTCCAAAGCTTAATTCATATTAGCACACAAGGAATTTCATGAAAATTTAATAAAATTTAACCCTATACATTATGCACCATGGAGAGTATTTAAGCACAAAACTCAAAATAGCATACATAACATTCAACCTTGATACGAACTAGACTAGTATACATTCAATATGAAATAATCACATGCATATAACAATGAAATAAATGTTACCAATACTAATGCACACAAGAACTCCAATACTAATACACCATAAATATTCAATTCACGAATGTTATGTCAACTTAACATAAATTACATGTAAACAAGGATGTGTATACAATTAAATTGCATACATGTCAAAGCCTAATTAATGATAGAACACCATACAAATTTAATAAAAAATAACCCTATGTACACGCCATGGAAAGTATTACAAATAAAACTCAATAACACACATAATATTCAACCATAAAATGAACTAGACTCAATTTGCATTCTATATGAATCAATCACATGTATACAAATTAATGACATAAATGCCGCCAGTATTAACACACACAAGAACACCAGGGTGTTGGCAAGAAGTTGAGTCCACTTTTTGGCCAAAAAGTGGAAGTGTTTTCCCTGATTTTAAGAATTCGACACATTTGACCTTAAAATTTGAAGCACTTAGAGATGGAATCTTCAAAAAAGTCACTAATCATAAAATGTATTAGTCATAGTCTAGTTTCCAAATATGTAATTTATTTCAATACCCAGATTGTACAAATTGAGTTTCAATAGGTGTTTCTAAAAACCACTGTTTAAAAGACTTTTTTACCATACCATGCACGTGTACGACATCCATATTTTGACCTAAATTATCGTATTTTTCTAAATCCTTTTGGGAAAACATTTGTGACTCACTGAAGCTTGTTCTCAATATTTTATTTTTTTTTATTAATTTTTTTTTGGTTAAATTTTTATTAGGCATATTTGTCATTCTGAAAAATCATCGTGTACGACACGCTATAAGATTACCTAAACTTATCATTTTAAAAAAAAAAAAATTAAATTGAAAAGAATTCTCTAAAGTTTGTTCTCGTGCAATCCATTCGTCAAAATGTTATGTTGATCAAAAGTTATTAAAATAGTAAAAAACCCTGATATTTAAAGTTTATGGACTAGTTTGATCATAAATTAATTGAAAAATAGAAAAAATAATCCAATTGTAAAATAAATTACATATTTGGAATCTGCATTGTCTCATCTAAAATAGGTTTTAATTTTGTCAAAAAATTCTACAAAAAAAGTCGTTAGCCATATGTCTAAACTTGGTATTTTTCTCTGACATTGCTAGGACCTTCAACTTGCAGGTCAAACTAGGTTGAATGCCTAGATTCATATTCCTAGTGCTTTTCCCCAACCAAAATACAAGGCAAAAACCCGACCAAAAAGCAAATCAAAATTCAAATTTTAAAAAATGGGATCATGTTTTGTAAGAAACGGGATCCCGTTTCATAAAGTGGGATCTCCTTCCTAATATTTAATGTCCCAACCGTTGACAGGGAAACGTGAAACGGGATCCCGTTCCTATGTCAATAGTCCCCACATTTAAAATTGGAAACGGGATCATGATTACAAAACGGGATCCCATTCCTTTTTAACCATTTTATTTAAATTTACTGTCAAAATTTACCATGAAGTCTGCAACTTCACATGTACGGCCGAGAGCAGTAAAATTGGGCTATTTTTCATCAAGTATTATCTTTACAGGTGGTGACTTGGATTTTTGATTAATTTTTTTAAAGGAGGCATCATCTAAACCTTTTTTGAAGTGGAATTGTGTTAGTTTTGTACTTGTTTAGAGGAACAAAAGGTCTTCAACTTGCATTATGGATTGATTTTTTCAAATGAGGCATGAAGAAAACAATTTTTAAAGTGGAATTGTGCTAGTGTTTTGCTTGTTTTGAGGAACACAAGAGTAATAATTTTGTCCTTATAGGTTTTCAACTTCCAATTTGGATTGAATTCTTTGAAGAATTTCATTATTGACATTCATTTGTGCTTGAGAATTTTATAATCATGGGAGATAAAGCTCATAATAAGAGGAGGAAGACATTGACTCCTGAAGAAATTGAAGCAAAAAAAGAGATGGAGATACAAAGACAAAGAGAAAGAATAATGTGAATTAAATCAATGAATGATGTGGGAGCATCCAATTCCACAACTATTGAAGATGAAAACATTGAGGAGACCATGGTTGTAAATGAAGAAAATTTGCAAGAAGTTAATTTGGAGAAGAATATGATTATTCAATCAAGTCCTACCATGTCTTCAAATCCCTCTTTCAATGCCATGGAGAATGTTTCAATATGCACAAATCCACGTATGTCTTCAAATCCACCTATTAGTGAAATGGTAAATTCGTATGTAGAAGTTTTACAAGATGCTAGACTTAACGATGTTGACATTGATAATATTCAGAGAGATGAAACTTTTATAGAATTTGTTGAAAATGAAAATGAGAATGATCCTTTTGTTGAAAACGAAAACGAAAACCGTTTTGTTGATGTAAATGAAAATGAAGATGAAAATGAAGATGAAGATGAAAATCTAGAATGTTATGATGAATTTAATGAAAATAATTTTTTAGAAATTGAAACTGGTGTTTTCGATAATCTTCTTGGTCAAATTTCTTGGAGGCAAATAAGAACACATGCGATTAAAATATACAACAAATTCTTTTATCGTCAAAAAATTGCAATTCAATGTCAACTAATGATGCAATTGATGAGAATGCAAAAAATGAGGAAAATAATGAAAAGGTTAGGCTTTTTTGTTAAACCAAAAAGAAAAGATCAATCATTAAAACATGTTATGTCTACTATTGCTAGTGCCATTCAATCTATTGGGAAAAATAGTCGATCTAAAGATAAAAATGCAGGAAGAAGAGCTATAACAACTGCTATAGTTAATAAAACAACTTTGAATAAAAGAATGGTAAGAAATATTAGTGAATTTTTAAAAATACATCCTAAAACATTGCTAAGAGCGGAAAAAATAAGAGAACGTATAGAAAATGATCCTATCAACCAATGTTGGAATTTTAGTGGTCGACTCTCAAGGTCTGATATGAAATTGAATATTGAAATTAAATATTTGATCGAAAAATATTAGCATGATAATACTAGGGTTCCATCTAATGCTAGATATGTTTTAAAATTAAGGGTGGGGTCCAAAGTTCACGATCCTCACCCAAAACACCTTTTAGATACAACACAAATTGAATTTAATAGGAATTTTTATGGTGATTTAGTGTTACCTAGTAATATTAAAATATGTCAAAGACCTTTTGAAAAATGTAATCCATGGTATGTAAAAATTAATAAGCAACGAATATCTTCTTGTTGTAAAACGCATGTTCAATTTCATTATTTTTATGATGTTTTTCAATATATACATTGTACCTTGCATACTAACATGATTATACTCGAATGTGGTATTAATATGCCACCTAAAGCAATAAGGGAGTTTATTTCAGGTTTGTTTTGTGAAAGATCTAATGGTAAACTATTTTATTTAAGTTCTTTTATTTCTGGACAATGCATTGACTATGGAAATCTTTCATTCTTAAGAATTTGTATGCATGAAAGTGTTGATAATGATTTTGGACAACAATTAGTAGATGTTAAAATATTTAAGAATGTTCACTATTCTTTAAAAGATGAAAAAATAGGAAAGTGTTGTGATTTAGTTACGGAAAAAGTTAGTATCATAATTCAGTGCAAGTAGCTATGTTTGTCCATATTGTTTATAGACATTCAGATGATAGCACTAAGGAGGATAGAAAATTTTTGAAGGAGTATCATTTTTATTTGAGTTACAACCGATTACACTCGTCAGAGTTTGTTCAATACAGTTTCATTATATTTTATAGGAAATTAAGAGAAAGAGGAATCCATATGAAAGAACACCTCATATGGTCAGATAATTATACGGGGCAGTTCAAGAATGCTCGAATATTCTATTGGTTAAGTAGGGTTCACAAGGAACTTAATGTCCAGCATATGTGGAGTTTTTTTGAAGTTGGGCATGGTAAAGGAGAACATGATGGAGCTGGTGCATGTGTCAAAAGAATTCTTGCTAGAGAACAATTAAAATTTGAAGATGCAGTAAAATTTAAAGATGCATGTGGGATTGTGGATTCGTGTAATACAAGATTATCTGCACCTAGTTTGAGTGAGTACTCTATAGTTCATCGATTATTTTGGTTGGTTGAAGAGGAGAACATTGTACCTAGAGTTGATTGTGAGACAATCAATGGATCTACTAAATGGCATTCATTTAGGAGTTTGACAGCAAGCACATGGACTATCTGGACAAGGGAGCTTGCATGTTTTTTCCAGTTTTGTATCTCAGGAGATTGGGAAGCATGTGAAAATACATAATGGGTTGAACAATGGAGGAAAAGATCATTCACACCTGCACAAGCACATGATCAATGTGAAAGAACTATTGAAGAAAATGATCAAGTGTTTGCATCTGAAGACTATGACCATGTTTCAGACCTTGTACAAGAAGGTAATTTAATTCAATTTATTTCATTTTATTTCACTTTGTTAATTTATTTTGTGATACTAAATTATTTATATGGATATGCACAAGTTATTAAATCCATTTTTGTTTGTAGGACATGTGTATGTTGTTGTTGCACCTAAGGGGAATGAAGAGCAAACAAAATAGTGGTTGTCTCATTGTGTGGAGACTAAACATAAGTTAATATCACCTCGAGAAGATGATGATGGCTATCATTATCCAACAGGTACAATGATCCCCTTAAGACATCTCCTTAAGAAAATTTTGATAACAAGTTTTTTATCCCCTTAAGCAATTTTTTAGAACAAGTCTTTGATCCCATTAATAAAATTTTGAGAACTTATTTGATGATGGTTTTCATGTTTTCCAATAGGATCAGTTGTGGTTGTTGGCACTTGGCTATGAAAATACCTGGTAAGGAAGAATGGTCTACCTACATTCGAAGATTATGAACCGCATAAAAAAATTATACATTATTCACATTTGGTGGTGGCAACAAATATAAAACTAGATCGGTATCATGGAAGACCTACAAATAAAGTGATATGGACAATTTCTATGGAAGAGCATGAGACAATCATAGATGCATTACAAAAAAGAGAGGATGCAGATGGTACAATGGAATAAGTAAATACAGGTAAATATAGATTAAGTTTTATATTGTCCTTTTAAATAGAGGTAATTATTAGTTAAAATATATTTAAATACATGTTTCGATTACATATTGATATTGCTTGTACATTAATAGTTAAAATTGATTTATTATCCTTTTTTGTATCCTTAAGCCATCATTGCATTGATCTCATAATTTGAAACAAAAAGGAAAGGATGCCTGGATTCAACCTACACACGTGTGGAATACTTTTAAATGCAGGTACTTGAGTTGTGTACATATAGATAGTTTTATATAAATTAAAATATGTATGTTTTGTTGATTTCATTGATATTGATTGTACCTTTTTGATATTAGGCAGTGTGAAGACATAGTACATTCTGGGCATGAGTTTGAGATGTTCTTGAGATGGCATATCCAAATTTTGTAAACATTGTTTTGAGATGACATATATGTACATATATGTCCTACTGTGTCTTCAAATCACTAAATATCATGCATACATTATTGTTAAATCAGTTATATCCTTAAGACGTTGTATTATGACCCCTTAAGACATCCCCTTAAGACATTGTATTATGACCGCTTAAGACATCCCCTTAAGGCATTGCATTATGACCCCTTAAGACATCCCCTTAAGACATTGTATTATGACCCCTTAAGGCATCCCCTTAAGACATTGTATTATGAACCCTTAAGACATCCTCTTAAGACGTAATATGACCCTTTAAGACGTCCCCTTAAGAAGTAATATAACCCCTTAAGACATCCCCTTAAGAAGTAATATGACCCCTTAAGACATCCCCTTAAGATGTAATATGACCCCTTAAGACATCCCCTTAAGACGTTGTATCATGACCCCTTAAGACATCCCCTTAAGATGTCTTATTATGACCCCTTATGACGTCCCCTTATTTGTTTTCAATGTACATGTTTGTTTTGAAAACTTATAAATTAGTATTGGATGCCATTATTTGTTTTGACAGCTTATAAATTAGTATTGGATGCCATTATTTGTGTTGACATCTTATAAAATAGTATTGGATGCCATTATTTGTTTTGATAGCTTATAAATTAGTGTTGGATGTTATTATTTGTAGAACTTATTAATGCTTTTGTTCTCTAATCTTGTATGGTATTATTTATTTCTTAAAATTTTATCCTTTCTGGTATATAAACGGATTGCTTTTGTTTGTAAATTATGATTTATTGACTAATTATTGATTGACGTGAATTGAATAAGTTCACTGACTAATTATCGCTAATTATTGAATGTACATATCATGTATATCATGTATGAGATCGCTAAATTTTTAAACTATAAATATTAAAATGTCCTATTAATTTCAACGTTAATTTTACATTTATATGTAATTTCACATTAATGTCCTATATTAATATCTTGACTATGAACATAAAATGCATAAATTTATATGTGTAAATTAAAATTTCAAACAATAATAAAGTCCATAATTTATGTAAATATATTAAGTGCATGAAACCAATATATTAAGCGCATGAAATAAAGTCCATAAGAGTACAACCCATGAACTAAAGTCCAACTAAGTACTCAAGAACCATGAAATATAAATTCCAACAGAGTACATGACAAACCAAAAATATAGTCCATGAAATAAACAAATATAACCCACAAAATCATGTTTCTAGGTCATGTATTGTCTCTATAATCAAGAGACCTTTTCACGCCATGTGGACTATGTGGATGACCTAAAACACTTTGTACAAGAGAAAGATGAAATCATATGTAAGACAATGAAGAATTATTTAATGACAATTTAATTTATGATTCATCATAAAATTAAATTACCATCATATTTGGGTCTAGATGCTCTAGTGCACCTGAAGCAAACTCTACATTTTTTGAATCAATCTACATAAACAAGACAAAGAAATTTGAAATTAGATGCACAAGTCTAAAATAAAAAATGGTTTAATTGAAATTAATTTATAATTAATCATATTTTAATTGTACCATATCCATAGGTTGTGCACCCTCTTTTCCAAGACCAGTTTGTACATGCTCAACTACAAGATGTGTCTCATGCTATAAAAGAAAAATAATTTAAAACATGTATTAGCTCAAATTATATATATATATATATATATTTAATTTGAAATTTAAAATTAAAGTTATATTTACAATATATAATTTATAATTGAATTTAAATATAATAAAAAAATTTAATCACCATTTGATCTGAAGCCTACTTTGCATGTCCTCTTGGAGGTGTAACTATGTTTGGGTCAGGGCTGAAATTTGCACTAACAAAGTCCAACAAGATCAAAATTAAAGCATGTATAGTTAAATTGGGTTAATATATATATATTCAAGTTTGCACATTTTGTGTAGAATTTTTTTTAAACAACCTGAAAATCAGAGGCCTCAAGAGTACTCAAAACATCTAATGTTTTCCCGATGCCCATTCTCATTGTGGTATCAACCTAGACATACGTGTAGACATTTAACACAAGCTTATAATATTTACAAGTGTACATGCACATTTCATATATAGTGAATTCAAAATTAATAATTGTAACTATACTAATGTAAGTTAAACAATTTACAATATAAATGTACCTGCCACTACGACGCCCGATAGTGGAGGACTACTCAACAACCCCTCAAGTGGAATCGACATGGAAGTTGATTGACTCACCTAAACCAACATAAATATTTCAAACATATATGTTATTCAATTATAAATTTAAAACTCAAGTTAAAAATTATTTCATTTATAATTTAAAAAATTGAAATCAAAATACCCCATAAGGGTTGCCGAGTAGGACTAGTGTTGATGTATGTACTCATGGAATGGATGATTGCCCCATTGTTATTGTCATCTGTACACTAAACAGTTTGATTGTTAAAATATATTGCAAAATTTTCTTTGATATATACATTCATCAAAATTCTTATAAAATGAATGTGTAGATGCATATGTATACCTGTGTAGTAGTGTCCTCGGGATGTTGCTCTATTGTAAGAAACTCTACAAATGAACTGATGCAGCCAAATGAACCACCAGAATCTCCATGTCCACCCGAACTAGGTGTGGCTAGATCAAGTCCATAGAATACTTGATGGCAACTAGTACATACATGTGGGACGGGCCTCGACACTCCTAGAGTGGTACTCAGACTGGATCCATAAAACACTCCTCCATCATCATCGTCTCTATGCTCCCCACTCACTATCGCAGAAGCATGTTGATCAAGGTCTCCTGTGAGTGTACTAAGGGAACCTAATGTCAAGACCATAGCTTGATGATGCACATGTGCAGGAATGGGAGAACCAGGAGCAGCAACAAGGGGTTGCACATGCATGGGGCATTGGGGATAAACCCTTTCCCCTAGCCTCTGTTGTGGCATGCCGCCACCAACACCCTAAAATGATTTAAAATCAAAATAATTGGGCTTCTACCCCATAACAAACTCTACATACAATTTCCTCAAAAAATACAATGGGCTCTCCCAATTAGCATGTGGGGGACTATCAAAAACCATATACCATCAATCCCAAAAATGTATACTCATCTGTGGATATATGCACCACCTCATGGATATTCTAGATTTGTTCGAAGGAATGGGTTGTCGAGTAACAGGGTCGAGAAAGTAGGGGGCTAGGTGGGCTTTCATTATTTTAAGGTCTAATATTTGTTTATAAGAGATACCGTCAACATAAAATTTTATCATCTATTCTTTGTCTCATCTATGCCTATCTAGATCATAATCAATGGTTCTGATGGAATCCACAATGTTTTGCATTGCAGATACAATGAACTAGACCAATTTACATTCCATATGAATCAATCATATGCATACAATGTAATACCATCAATGCCACATATACTAATGCACACAAGCACACCAATACACATACATCGTACAAATTCAATTCACACATGTGATGTAATCATAACATAAATTCCATATAAACAAAAATGTGTATACAAGCCATTTGTATACATTCCAAACTCTAATTCACATTAGGGCACCATACAAATTTAATAAAAATTAGCTCTATGTATGTGTCATGGAGAGTATTATGCACAAAACTCAATGAAACACATAAGATTCAACCACAATATCGGCTAGATTAACTTACATTCTATGTGAATCAATTCAATATATATGACTTAATTACATAAATACATCCAATACTAATGTACACAAGTACTCTAAGCACATCATATAAGCTTGATTCACACTTGATACAACACCAACACAAAAGACCTTATTAACATATACACATTGGGAATACAACACAACCTTAATATGAATTATCATCATCTACATGGCATATAACTCGATGATATGGATACTATTCAATCCTAATACACATGAGCACACAATTCATACATCATACAAATTCAGTTCACAAATGTGATTTAATCATAACATAAATTATATATAAACAAGAATTATGGAACATGATAAAGATAAAGGAAAATTATTAAATAGGAGTGTTGGAGGTAGCTTTTTTATAAAATTAACAAATAGGAGCGTTGGAGGTAGCCTTTTAAGAAAATTATCAAATATGAACGTTGGAGGTAGCTTTTTAAGAAAATTATCAAATAGGAGTGTTGGAGCCTGGATGCCAACTAGACTAGCCATTGTAAGAGTAACAGCATAAAAAGTATATGTTCATCTCTCATATATCCCATTTTAGTTAGTCTACTTGTGGTAGGAGTTCCTGCCCTATTAGAATCCCTGTCCTTTGCCTTTGGTTGGTCTCAATCATGTCTCACTTGTATGCAAGTTTGTTCAATCTTCGTCCCAATTCTACAAAAATGTTCTTGGATTTAAGCTTGTGAAGAGGACACCCTCCTTCGATTTCCAATGGGCTTGGTAATGTATTTTTTGAAGACACAAATTATTTGAATCATGGATTCTTTTTTAATTTATCTTCCTAATCTTCATTTTTGTGTTGAAGGTTGTTCTACTATGGTGTCAAAATACACCTTTTGGAGTGCACTTATGTTGATGATCTTCCGAAGAAATTTAAGATCAATCTAAGGGATAACCATATCTCTTTCCAGGTGGGTTTACTCTTTTCAAGCTACTATCTCCAAAACACTCTGCATTTCTTTCTAGCTAAACTAAATTATTTAGCACTGTGATGGTTTATCAGGATCGAATACATAAGTTTATCAAGATTGAAAATTTATGCACTTTTGAATGACCAACGAGATGACATTCATGGAGTGTAACCATGAGTAGCCTAGCTTACATGAAATTAGTTTGATATCATGATGATGGAAAATGACACATCTAATTGTTTAGGTCCAAGTTTTGATGGAAGAGTGATTGAACCTATCATAGGGCAAGAAAAACCATTATATTTTTTAATCCATGCTTTCGGTTGTTTATATGTATCTTGGTAAAGCTCTTTCACAAACAAGAATTCCTCCATGATGAAATTCTCTGCACATGCAGGATCAATAAGTATTCCTTACATAGATATGTTATTGATAAGACTAGTAATATAGAGAGGACCATCAATAAAATGTCTAAGTGCATCATCCTTAGTAAAAGAAATGTTAGATAACAAGTGATTTGGCCCTTACGAGGTTGAATGTCAATGAGACCAATCATTCCTTGTAGAGGATCATCTTTATTATCACTCTTATAATCATCAATCATTCCTTCTATATGATCAACATTCATCACATCATTCTTATTCTCACTAGCTTTTACAAATGTGATTGAATAATTTGGCATTATTTCATGAAGACTTGTAAATTTTGGTTAGGTGGGGCAATAGACTTTATTCCATTGATCATTAACACTGCCCAGTTGGATGTGATTGGAATCAATGAGGTCTTGCACGTGATGTTTAAGACACATGCATCATTCTATATCATTTCCAACTTGTTGATGATAATGAAAAGTAACATTTGGGTTATGGTTTGGAGGTAAAGGCTTGGTTGTATCAGTAGGTATAACTAGAGGTAAATTTAATAAATTATTTTTCAAGAGTTGCATCATAATCAAATGAAGGGAATCGAGGAGTGGGGTGAATTTGATGCCCTTAGCTTGAAATTGGTATGGGGTTGTCTTTATAACAAAAACTTGATGCTACAAATAGATGATTGATTGAGCTGGATTTATGTTAATAAAATCCTTGTTTTTATTCTTAAATGGTTGAAAGTTATTGTGAGATACAAATTCTGATTTTTCAGCACAATTCAAGGAAGCTTTCTCTTCATAATGACTAATTGAATTTTAATGATCATGGAGAGCCACAGACAAATGTGTAAAGGATGGAAGCTTCATCATCCCAACCTTATCTCTTATTTTATTTTGTAAGTTGTCAATGAGCATTTGTTGAAGATCCACATCGGGGAGGTTAATATTTATTTGTGAGTAAAGCAATTGATAATGTGTTATAAAATTTGACTTTTTCTCCTTGTTGTTGCTTACACCTTATTAAGTAAGATAGAGCCATCTTAGGACCAATGTGCACTTAGAAATGGTAAAGATTCAAGGTATCAATAATCTCATTGAACGAGTAGATTGAATTATTTGGTAATGAAAAAAACCATTCCAAGGATGTGGCTTTCAAGGACCTAGGAAAGAGTTTAGACAAGAGTTTATCTTCAAAAATTAAGTCACTACATAAGGTTGTATATGTTGATACATGATTACTAGGGTCTCCTTTACCATAGTATTTTGCAAAGCGAGCTACCTCTATTCCTTATGACACTTTTGTTTTCAATATCTCCAACGACAATGGGTTTCCTTTTACATATTGAGAAGGTTGTCCATTTTGGTTTTGGTTCAATGTTTTTATTTGTTGTTGAAGGGATGCAATATTTTGCAAAAGTAGGTTTATGATAGAATCATTAGTTGTGTTTTGGGATGGAGGTCAATATGTTGGAGGTGTATATGTGTTAGGTGGACAATTATATTGCAAGTATGTGAGAGGTGATGGATTTGGAGATATTCAATATTTGAGTTCACAAAACTAAAAGGATTTCTTGTAGAAATACCCAAGGTTGGAGCTATATTGTTGTTTGGTTGCATATTTGTGGTAAAAGTTGAATTTATATATGTAGGAATATAGGCTACAGTTTTAGGGGAGGAATTTGATTTCCTCCTTGGCTTTGAGTATATCCCAAAGCTTGAGCACAAATAGCCATTGTTGAAACATGATCATCAATAATATGAGCTAGGTTGCACACAACCTATAATCCTTGGTCATTATCAATAATTTTCCTCATGTTATCTATGCCAAAAATTAAAATTCCAACAATATATTTTGTATTCACATAGTCTTGAAGTTTTTCTAAAGATTTATCCAATTTTATATGACAGGAACATGAGAAACCATGGTTTCAACATTAGTGATAGTAGTTGATAGAAAGGTGGTCATGAGAAATATGGCATTAGGGATGGATTCTAGCATGGGTTGAGTATTGTCAACACTTTGTGTGAAAGAGTTGGAAAAACCAAGATCGACAATGGATGTACCAATGTGAGATGCCATGAGTCTCGAACTATGTCTCACTAGAGTATTGGTAATATGAAACTAGGTTGTAAAACTCATGTAAGCTTTACTACACGAAGAGTGCACCCAAGATGAACACTGATATACTAAATAAAGACAACAGATACTCAGAAATAGGAAAAAAAACTAGGAACAAACAACAAACACAGTAACAAAGGTCTTAGAAAAAGTTTGTTTAACCAAGACAAGCAAGACGGGGTCACCAGATGGGGTCACCCAGGGGTGAAGAAGTCCTGCTTAGGGATTCTGAGAAATCAAAGCTTGGCTATGAACTAAACTTCTTAAAGATCTTGATTATACTTACAGAAAGTTGAAATAGTAAATCAGTTTCCAAAATTTTCTTGATGTATTCTAATGTGATGTGAATTTCAAGTATGAAATAATGTAAAAGATGTTTGAATAAATTTTTATGCAATTTTTAGATCTAAAATATGATAATTGAATGATTTAAAATGCAGGGACCTAAGAATGATGACTGATGTAGGGACATCAGGAGCCCCATAGAAAGAATAGTTGTTATGTATTGGTTTTAGGTTGATAGGGTATTTTTGGAAGTAAAATAAGGTCATACATGACCATTTGGGATCATTTGGATCCATTTTAGTGTTTTTAGGGTCTTTTGGTTAAAAGTTGTAAAAGTTGTTAAAATGTTATCAAGCAACATTGTCAAAAAGTGTCGAGTATGTGCAGGATCATCATGGAAAAAACAAGCCCTTAAGTGGCAATAAAATTCAGAAAATCAGAGTTAGGCAACTTGACGTAAAAATTTGAATAAGTTATATATATTATTTAAAAAATATGTAAGAATAGAATCTGTAGCAAATTGAATATATTTTCTAAACTACTAGGTTTATTTATTTTTTTAAATCTATTTGGTGAAAATTTGAAATTTCAATGTAGTAGTACTTAAATTTTAGGGAAAAAATAAGAAGTAGGTTCTGACCACCCTAACCACAATAAAATATTAATATTTTTTTATAATATTTTAGATATAAGTAGGGGACTCATGTCCCAATGTGATGCATATTTTTTTGTAATTTTTTTCCCAGTAAATAATTAGTTATGAATTTTTTATTACAAATTTTAAAAAATATAAAAACTCGTATGTCTAACCACCTTAACTTGGTCAAAACTTCATGAAATTCATTTTTTTTTAATCCTATAGTATGCAAAGCATAGAATGTGACACATGTTTCAGATTCAAAAAATGTGATACCGTTTGAAAGCTATAGATGTTTTTCAATTAGTCTATCAATCAGGACTTTAGTCGTAATTCAAATAGAAAATAAATAATAATTATTTATTAAATTCAAAGTAAAGCATAATTTATATTGGTGGAAAACTAAGAATATCCTTTAAAAACCATTTTCGTTTCATCAATTTTGGGTAATAAAAAATTCGTCAGCCACATGGGCCATCATATCACTTACATATTGCCACTTTTTCACCCATCATGATCCTACACATACCCTTTCATTTAGGTGTTTTATTGAGAAACCTAATCATGAAAGGGTGAAAAAAAGTTTTAATGGATTTGCAATGTATATAAACACCCTCCAAACTAGAGTTCAACATGGTAGAGGTGAAATTTGGGAGTTTGATGAATGAAAATGTAATACTAATACCCCTTCGTTTTGCCTTCTAGTTGGACAGTGTGTCCTTGTGTTTTTTTGTTGCTTTGATGTGTTTTTGGTTATTCAGATGCCTTGTTATGTGTGCTTTCTATTAGTACCTTGTCGATGGTACTCGGCTAATTTGGATCGCTATCTATAAAGCGATGTAAATTTTATCTTTTGATGTGATGGTATTTTAATATGATGTTATTTTTATGCCATATTTTGAATTAACATAAATGGATATTCGAATTAATGATGTTTATGCTTTGGATTATATTAATATGTTAGAATTTTCAGTTAGTTGCATTGTATTGGTGAAGGGGATGGTATCACATCACTCACTTACGAGCACCCTGCGATCCCATGATTTCCTCTTCATGGTGTGTATTTTATGTTGTTTATATTATATGTTGTTGTTTACTTGATTTTCAGGTTGACAGGTATAGGACATCGACTCCACCTGGTTTCACAGGTCGAAGTGTGTTCAATGCCCAACGGTATTCGATTGGGATATAGTAGCTAGGTTTTTCGTGCCAAGTCGTCACCCTAGTCCTAGTATGTCGTTAGGTGTTTGTCGGGTTGTGTTGCTTTGAATATTGTTCTCTCTCTTCGTTATTTAATTTCAAGTTAGAAAAAGGTAATTAAATGGGTTTTTGTATTTAAGTTATTGATTAAATTAATTTAGTTTTTTATGTTGGAAGATGTCATTTAATTAATTAATTAATTTAATTTAATTAATAAAACGAGTTAATCTTGGATTAGCTTCATTTTATTGAATTAATTAAATTGAATTAAGTTCTTGTTTGAATTGATTGATATTTTAATTGGAAATTGGAATTAAAATTGAAAATTAAAGAAAATATTCATAAAGTCAATTTAGAAAATTTGAATTCAAAATTGAAAAATGAGATATTTTCTATTTCTATTTTCTGAAATTGATGAGGGTGGTTGCACTAATATTTTGGAGATATTTTTGGAATTTCTTTATTATGGAAATTTTCTTCACATTTTTGAGGGATGAAGTTTTGAAAATTGAAAATAGAGGGGAGGAAGAATTGTTGCAATTTTGTGGGTTTTGGATTGAAGTTGTGAAAATCTGTGAAGTTGAAGTTGGAAGCTGAGCACCATTTTGGATCTTCTCAACTCAAGAAAAAACCAGGTTCATTCTTTGTAAATTTGATTGTTTTGAAAAAATGTATTCACTTATATTTTATTGTTGAAAATCATGTTGGAAAGTAAAAGCCTAATCTATGTTGAAAATTTCATGTTGATTTTGTTGGCAAAACACAAACCTTGTTTTTCTTTATTTGGGGTTTGCTCAAGAAAATAAGAAAAAAAGTGTTCTTGGTTGGAAATTATCTTTTGATTATTATTTCCTCAATTAATTATGTATATTCCTTGTAAATATATAAATATATAAATATATATATATATATATACATATGTATATATATATATATATACATATGTATATATATATATATATATATATATATATATATATATATATATATATTTAATATTTTTCATATTGGTTGTTTTAAAGATTTAAGACCCTGTTTTTATTCCTTTTAAAAAAAATCAGATTTTTGGAGAAAATCCGCAGTCGGAATTCTCATTTTTTTGGGGGTTTTAAAAAATAAAATATATAAAAAGAAAAAAATTTAAAAAGAAATTTGGGAGGCGCTGGGGGCTCACCTCCCCACTGCGCCCCCATGGGAGGCGTGTGGGGAGAGAGTTGCACCTAGCGCGGACTCCTCGGCTACCAACCGTGGGTCGGCTGCATACACAGCCAAAACCCACAGTTGGGTCAGCGATGTTTACACTGCCGCACCCAACTGTGGAGTTTGGCGATGGATGCAGCACCGCCCACCACACATGGCATCTTCATCGGCATTGCTTGCTACCCGCCGCTCTGTGGAAACCATGGCCGACCTCCCCTAAATGCCGCCCTCTGTGGAATCTGTGCGGCCAACCCTAAAAGCGACACGCGGCCCTAGGGTTTTCCTTTTCGGTTTACTTTTTATAATATTAAAATATATTTTAATGTTGTATTATTATAACATGAAAATATTAATATATATATAGTATATATACATAGGTATATAAATAAATATCTCATAAGGATATATATATTATGTATATATATTATATATTTGTATTGTTAATTTTTAATAAAGATGTATATATATATTTACTTAAATATATATATACATATTTATTAGAATAATGATTTATTTGATGACAATTTTTAGAGGTAGTTGTGAAAATGAAAATTATAGTAAAATAGTGAAAATAAGATGAGTTGGTTGTTATTTGTAAAGATGATTTATGTGGAAAAGAGAAATAATTTATTTATCATAAAATTGTTGATTTTCAAATGACATGATTTAGATGTATTTGAGAAATTTTAAATTATTGGGTAATAGTCAAATTGACGGTTTTACTTTTGAAATAATATGTTTGAAAATGGTAAATATTGAATTTGTAAGTAATGTGTTAATAACAAAATTAATTGATTTATTTTAAAATGATTTAGTATGCAAGGGCGAACGGTTATTTATTTTAAATCGATATGATCTGAGTTATAGATGAAAATGCTTATTTTATTATTTAAAGGCAATTAGGAAATTAAATGTTTGGTTTAAATTTCATCCTTTGTCTTGACAAGACATTGTTAAATTAAGTTTATTTTAATGCGACAAATCATTGAATGTTAATGAGAAATGGATTTAGTAAATCCAAAGTAGAATTTGATTCTCATCTTCTTGCTCATCGTGATTGTGAACGGTTTTCGTCTTCGTTTGGGGGAATTGAGTTATAGAGTTTAATAAGTCTTCCAGATGGGGTTTTCCATTATGTGGGTTGTCGTATTGTGTTTTTCAACCTATTGGGAGTTCCTTGGGTAGTGCATGGGGTCGAGTCAGTGTTTACCCGGTTTCCACGAATGGGGATGTTTTGTACCTCCTTGGTTTAGGAGTGGATTATGGGATACGTGTCTCCTTTTAAGGAGTGACCTTGTTATGTGATTTGTTGCCTCCAGTGTTGGAGTGAGTTTCATTTTATGTCACCTCCTGAGAAAGGAGTGGTCGTGATATCTTGTTTGTTTGCACTTTGTTACCCTTGGAGTTTGGATGGTATGTGTGTTGTCAAGTAGAAGAGTGGCTTCTGTAGGGGCCAGAGCCCAAAGAGGTAAACTGGGAAACCTTCGAAGGTGGTTTAATCAAGTGATAACTAAAAAAATACTTAGAATATTAGGACTAACTTCTCACTAATCAAGATAATTTTACCTCACTCATAGACACAAGGGCTCATTTAGACTTGGGATGAGTGGGAAGGCTTGGAATGGCAAGGTCATCTATCTTGTTTGTACGAAAGGTATTTGATTCCGCATGAGTGAGTATGGGGGCCGGGATTCAGTAGAGGCCACCAGGACAACCCTTTATGTTGGTCGGAGCCTATGAAGATTCTCAGAGGTAAACCCATGACGAGTTGTGTGATGACACTTTGTCTAGGACAACAGTTGGTACTTGTTCATTGTGTGTTGGTTCTCGTAACTTACTTGACCTGCTTTATTTCTAGAAGCAATTTGACCATGTATAGTTGTACTTGCATGGTATATGAGTTGGTACTTGTTTATTATGGGTATGGTTTCCATAACATACCTGATGTGACCATAGTTGGTATTTAATTATTATGTGTATGGTTCTCTTAATATACTTGATCTGCTTTATTTCTGGAAGCAATGTGACCATGTTAGAGTTGTACTTGCATTGTACTTGTGTTGTTCTTGTGTTGTTCTTGTGTTGTACTTGTGTGGTGCATGTGATTGGTTGTTTCAGTTTGGTTCAATTTTGTGTTAGCCTGTGTCTAGAGGTAGATGGTCTTGGTTAGGATTCCTTGTTACTATCTCCTAGCATAGGGGGTGGGCCTTTGGGTTCCACTTGGTTGGGTGGCGTGCACCTAAATCCGTTGGGTTCTTTCTTCATGTTCATCTGTACAAGAGTTCTAGTTGGAGAGCTCGTTTGATTTAGTTCTTGCTTAATTTCATTTTAGTTGATCTTGTATTATTTTACCCCTCCGTTGTTATTTAAGTGGAAGTTGTAATTGTAATTATGTTTATTGAACTTACCTCATTCGGGGAATAAGAGTTGTAATCTTATTGTTTATAATGGGTTAATGCAATTGTAAGTTATTTATTATGCTTGATGAAATTATCTTAATTGGAATGTATGTGTTTTTAATTCTCAATTAAATAATTGTCTTGGTTTAAGTTCATGTTTTTTGTTGAGGTTCTATATAACCTTTGTCTCGTAACCTTAGAGGT
This sequence comes from Sequoiadendron giganteum, assembly GCA_007115665.2. NCBI lineage: Eukaryota > Viridiplantae > Streptophyta > Pinopsida > Cupressales > Cupressaceae > Sequoiadendron > Sequoiadendron giganteum. The sequence goes on along the minus strand of CM021104.1, from coordinate 498,409,613 downwards.
TGTTGGAATTAGTTAGAGAACTTGCTTATTAATTGTACTTAACAAAAAAAAAAATTAGCCTGTTAAAGTAGTTGTTTGCAACTTCCTCCAGAGTTGCATGGCAAGGCGTTACATAAAACCTCAATTTTGTGTGCATTTTTTTACTCTTACATTATTTTGCAGGCTGAAGTTGTGCATTGCACGGCCTAGTACGACCTCATATCAAGGAATATAATATATGGATGGAAATATATTTTTTTCTAGTTTACAATTCATTTTGTTTAGATCATTTTTATGGATATTTGAATAAGTTATGACTATTTTTGTGAGGATGGGTTTGAACCCTAACTAGGGTTCCTAGTTTTGAAAAAAATGCCATAACTTTAATTTCCATTGTTAGATCTTGATGAAAATTGGAAGAAAAGTCTGTAATTATGTTTTCAATCCTACTGAAGTGATTGGCTTCATTATTTTATTTTTGAAAGTTATTAATGACTGTTCCTTTCATTTCACAGTGGGAGAGGCAAATAGAGGGCAACGAGGGTATGTTCATTAACAACAACTCAAGGGTTTAGTTCACACATGGTTTGAATGGTGTTGGATGATTTTCTATGGTCTTGGAGACTTGTTACACACTAATTTCACATTGGGTTGTGTGTGTGACGTCTTAACCTCAAGGGGGGCAGTTTTGTAAGTTGTTAAATGTGGTCGAGTGTGGAATGTTACAATCAAACTATGTTGTATCCTTGCAAGTTATACATGGTTTTTTCTTTGTATTCATAGGCCTTATGAAATGTTGGAAAAAAAATTTGGTTGTCATATTTCATTGTTGTCCTAGAAGGTGTTGTGGGCCTAGTGGTAGTGACTAGCAAAAAATAAGGTCTAGGGTTGTCCTATCAATGTTTTGAAGAATCAATCATTGAATGTGTTTTGTTATCCTTCCTCTGCATCGAATTGGTATCAGAGCACAAAGATCTGGGCAAGGGAATTTTTGGAAGTTTGTGTTTTTTTTTTTGACAGGTTAAAGTGAAGAACCTGGATGCCAAAAGACTAGGTAGTGAGGAAAAGGAAAGAAAACCTAGGTGAGGTATCACGAATACAAGAAGATGCAATAGCAAGATGAGAAAGAATGCCTCAAAAATAAGGAAAAGATGAAAGAAAATAGGTTAAGCCTAGTTGCAGAGTTTGAAAAACATATTAATCTTGTATTACAATACTGTCTTGAGAAATCATATCAAGAAAATGTTTGGTATTCCCTATTGAGAAAGAAGATGAAGTGGCCCATAAAGAAGATTATTCAGAAAAGAAGTAAGCAAAGGATGACTTCTTTGAAAATGGAAGGTGAACTATAGTTTCATGAAGCCTTGGAGAATGCTACAAAAGAATGACATGCAACATACACAAAGAAGGAGTTCACAAGCAATGAAGTTAGAGAAGAAAGATAATCCATGCAAAAAACCATTGAACAAGTAAATGGAATTACAAATCTTATTGTTGATCATGTATATGAAAAAGAGAATGTAGATATATAGGTTGATAGGGAGAAAAATAAAAAAAATTCATTACAAGAGGCATGCATTCACCTATATAGTACATATTTAGATTTGCATGACCAAGATGAAATCTACTGTCTAGAGGGTTTATTTGAGGCAACATAGACCTATTTTCAAGACAAAGCACAAAAGAAATCTGAGTTTGATACTTCAATTACACAATTTGATGATAATATCCTTGTTGTTGCAACCATGTTGCTAGAAAAGGTCAAAGATGTAGATAATGCAACAAGGTCAAAGGGAGAACAACTTTTGGAAATGAATTCTAATCTGTATGCCATGTGGAAGAGAAGTAAGGGTCATTGCAAAGCATTAGGGAGACTAAAGGTAAAAAAGAAACCGGTATTAGGAATTTTGAAAGAAGTGCATGGCAGCGTGGAAGATAATTTCATATATTATTGGAGTATGATGCAGGGGCATCAAGAGCCCCATAGAAAGAATGGTTGTTATGTCTTGGTTTTAGGTTGATAAGGAATTTTTGGAAGTGAAATAAGGTCATATATGACCATTTGGGATCATTTGGATCCAGTTTGGCATGTTTAGGGTCTTTTGGTTAAAGTTGTAAAAGTTGCTAAAATGTTGTCAAGCAACATTGTCAAAAAGTGTCATTTAGGTGTTTTATTGAGAAACCTAATCAAGAAAGGGTGAAAAACAGTTTTAATGGATAAAAAATGTATATAAACACCCTCCAAACTTGAGTTCAAGGTGGTAGAGGTGAAATTTGGGAGTTTGATGAATGAAAACCTCAATTTTGTGTGCTACAAATGACTTATAATGCTAAGATCTTGGTAATAATATTTTCCCTTGAAAGTTAGGAGGTGTGTGTTATATTTCAAATGATAAAATGACTATGTATTTATAGGTGTTTATCTAATTTTCTGAAAATTAGATTCCAAAAGTTGACATTTATACAACTTAAATTTTGATCATTAAAATACCTGCCAAAAACATATTTTAAATTGGGTCTTGGCCCATAAAGGGGACCCATTCACCCATGGGAAAATGGGTCTTGGCCTATATTTCTAGGATAGACATAATCCATGACAATTTAATTGTTAAATTCATTTATTTAATTTTGGTTCCCCTTTTGTAAAATGGTAAGAATAAGGCTTTGTAATGCATAATTTGGAAAATTAGAAGCTAAATTAAGTCCAATTAATTAAGGGACCCAAACATAGTGTGAGATTGTAAAGGTATATAATTTCCTAAACTACACATACATGTCAAAGTCGATTCACATTAGCACACCAAGTACAAAATAATTTTTAATAAAATTAGCCCTATGTACATGCCATGGGGATTATTACGCATAAAAATCAATTGCATTCATAAAATTCAACCATAATATGAATTAGACCAATTTATATTCCACATGAATCAATCACATGTATATTGACTTAATGAATTAAATGCCACCAATACTAATTGAATGTATAAGCACTAATCAATATAAATAAGGATGCATATACAAGAGAATTGCACACATGTTAAATCTTGGCTCACATTAGCAAACCAAGAAAACTATTTTTTTTATAAAAATTAGCCTTATGTATGTGCCATGGAAATTTCTATGCTCAAAAACTCAATGGAATACATAATATACATATTTGATTCACACTTGGTACAACATTAGAACATAAAAGCCTTATGCATGTATACACATTGGCACACACTACAACCTTAATATGAATTACTCATGTAGATGGCATACAAATCAATCACATATAACTCAATGATTAAAAACCATTCAATCCTAACACACAAGAACATGAGGTACACCATACAAATTCAATTCACACATGTGATGTAATCATAACATAAATTCCATAATATGAAAAAAGGATGTGTATACAAGTAAATTGCATACATTCCAAAGCTTAATTCATATTAGCACACAAGGAATTCCATGAAAATTTAATAAAAATTAACCCTATGTATGCACCATGGAGAGTAGTTAAGCACAAAACTCAAAATAGCATACATAACATTCAACCTTGATACGAACTAGATTGATATACATTCAATATGAAATAATCACATGCATAGAACAATGAAATAAATGTTGAAGCTGTTATCAAATTCCCGAAAAATGATAAGGAGAAGCAGAACCTGATTAAAATTACGAACAGCTATTTTGATGTTGATTCCATCAAGTCTATATGGCGGAAGGTGCTTCGGGCCATCATGGAATATATCACTATGGATGGCCACTTCACTAAATTCTACGGGTACCACTTCGCCCTCCTCAACCATTTTCGCCATAAGGTTAGGGTTTCTATTCCTTACTATCTTTTTTGCTCTCTAAAGAAAAGCTTGGAGGATAACAAAAAGAATCCCAAAAGATTCCCTATCCTCCATACTGGTTTAATCAGGCTAATTGTTGATTATCTGCATGAGCACGCCCCTGCTACCTCAAAAGCCAACCCTGATATTGACAGTGAGGATATTGAGCCCAAAGGCTCGAATTATATGCCTAGCCCTAAAACTGGGCCTAAAGACCCTAGTCTGCAAGCAGGCCCTTCCAGGAACCCAGGTAAAACCCGGAGTGCGCTTAAGCCCATCTGTCCTCCTCCTAAGAACAGTCCTGCGGGCAAGTCCACCCAGGCTAAAAGTCTTGTTTCTTATTCTGAAGAGTCTTCTGAGCTAGAGGAAGCCACTACCTATACTTCTAAGCGCTGTGAGGGCACTGCCCCTAACTTACAGAATGTCGATTCCCCTGTTAATGTTGGTAAAGAGCCATCCCTGGATTTCCTTTATCTAGCTAAAACCAACTCCAAAACCCACTCTAAAATCTTGGACTAGACTCTCTCCGAAATTAATGAGCTTAAAATCAAAAACTGGGCCCTGCAAAGCAAAATTGAGGAAATGGGAGTCAAAGTTGCGGATTTGGACAAGAAAGATACGGTCCACAGCTACAGGATTACAGATAATGAGATTGAGGGCTTAAGAATCAACATCAAAACTATTTTTGAACAGAACCACAGAATAGCAAGACACAATGCAATAATAATCAATGCTATGACCGAAAAACTTGATAAAGCCCAATAGGGTTCCTTGGTGGTGGATCTTGATGACACTGAAGAAAAAAGCCAGGAAACTGATGGTGGTATATCTAGAAGAACCAGAGCTAATTTGAAGCGGAAGGCTTCCTTAACCCCGAAAATGGTGCATACTTTCAAATAGGGGGTCACTGATATGCAGGCGTTGGAGGCAGAGACTGAAACTGTCCTTCGGTCTCTGAAATAATCCTGTGTTCTTCTACTGTCTTTTTCTTTTTGACCCTCCTGGTCTTTTTTGTCTGATTGCTGCTATTTTTTGTTGGGCAGCTATTTTTTTTTGGTGGACCATTGGTGGTCCTTTCTCTATCTTGTAAACTTTGTGGTTTCGGGTCCCTGTAAAACCCGTTTTACCCTTTTATCAAAAACAATGAAATAAATGTTACAAATGCTAATGCACACAAGAACTCCAATACTAATACACCATAAGAATTCAATTCACAAATGTTATGTCAACATAACATAAATTAAATGTAAACAAGGATGTCTATACAAATACATTGCATACATGTCAAAGCCTAATTCATGATAGAATACCATACAAATTTAATAAAAAAATAACCCTATGTATGTGCCATCGAAAGTATTGTACACATAAAACTCAATAACACACATAATATTCAACCATAAAATGAACTAGACTCAATTTACATTCCATATGAATCAATCACATGTATACAAATTAATGACATAAATGCCTCCAGTATTAATACACACAAGAACACCATACAAGTTTGATTCACACTTGATGCAACACCAACATAAAAACCTTATGCCCATATACATATTGGGTACACAATACAACCTTTATATAAATTATTCTCATGTACATGAGCTACAAATCAATCACATATAACTCAATGATATAAATAATAATTCACACATGTGATATAATCGTAACATATATTCCTTATAAATGATGTTTATATAATCCAAGTGAATACATTCTAAAGCCTAATTTACCTTAGCACACCAAAAGCACTATACAAATTTAATAAAAATATCCCTATGTACGAACCATGGAGACTATTATGTGTACAACTCAATGACATACATAAAATTCAATTATAATATAAACTAGACCAATTTATACTTCATATAAATCAATCACAAGTATACAAATTAATTAAATATATGTCACCAATACTAGTAATGGACATAGGCATTCTTACTACACCAACATAAAATTTTGTGCATACATAGACATTGTGCACACAATAAAACCTAAAATGGATTATCCTCATATATATGGCAAATAAATCAATCACATGTAACTCAATAAGATAATTCTATTCAATCCTAATGTACACAAACACACAAGGTACACCATAACAATTTAACTCATATATGTGATGAAATCATAACATAAATTCCATATAAACAAGGATGCATATAAGTCAATTGAATATATAAAAAATCTTAATTCGCATTAGCACATCATACTACTTTAATAAAAATTAATCATATGTACACATTATGGAGATTATTATGCACAATACTCAATGAAATACATAATATTCAACCATAATATGAACTAGACTAATTCACAATCACATGTATATGACTTAATTCAACATAAATATCGCCAATTTTAATGTGCACAAGCATGATTCCATATAAATAAGGATGTGTACACCAATGATGCATGCAATGCCAATACCCAATTCATATTTCCACACCAAGCACATCATACAACTTTAATAAAAAATAGCTTTGTGTATGTTCCATAAGATTATCATGCACAAAATCTTAATGATATATAACATTCAACCATAATACGAATTAGAGAAATTTACATTCTATATGAATCAATCTTGCATGTATATGAATTAATGATATAAATGTCACCAATACTAATGTGCATGAGCATTCTAAACACAAAATACAAGTTTGATTCACACTCAATACAACACGAGCATAAAATCCTTATATACATATACATATTCAGCACACAATACAAACTTAATATGAATTATCCTCATGTACATGACATACAAATCAATCACATATAACACAATTCCATAAATATCATTCAATCCTAGTCTACACAAGAACATGAGGTATGCCATACAAGTTCAATTCACACTTGTGATGTAACCATAAAATTATCTCCGTATAAAAAATGATGTGCACACAAGTCAATTATGTACATGCCAAATCCTAGCTCACATTAGCACACCAAACACACCATACAACATTAAAAAAAACAGCCCTATGTATGTGTCATGGAGAGTATTATGCACAAAAAATAATGAAATACTCAACATATAAGTTTGATTCACAATTGATACAACACTAACATAAAATCCTCATGTACATGGAATACAAATCAATCAAATACAAATCAGTGATTAAATATCATTCAATCTTAGTACCATGAGGTACACTATGCAAATTCAATTCATGCATGTGATGTAATCATAACATAAATTCCATATAAATAAGGACGTGTATACAAATCAAACTATATATATGCCAAAACTTAATTCACATTAGCACACCATACAACTTTAATAAAAGTGAGCCCTATGTACATGGCATGGAGAGCATTATGCACAAAACTCAATGGCATACATAATATTGAACCATAATATGAACTAGACCAATTTACATTCCATATGAATCAATTATATGCATACAATGTAATACCATCAATGCCACATATACTAATGCACACAAGCACGCCAATACACATACAACGTACAAATTCAATTCACACATGGGATGTAATCATAACATAAATTCCATATAAACAAAAATGTGAATACAAGCCATCTGCATACATTCCAAAGTCTAATTCACATTAGGGCACCATACAAATTTAATAAAAAATAGCTCTATGTATGTGTCATGGAGAGTATTATGCACAAAACTCAATGAAACACATAAGATTCAACCACAATATCGGCTAGATTAACTTACATTCTATGTGAATCAATTCAATATATATGACTTAATTACATAAATACATCCAATACTAATGTACACAAGTACTCTAAGCACATCATATAAGCTTGATTCACACTTGATACAACACCAACACAAAAGACCTTATTAACATATACACATTGGGCATTCAACACAACCTTAATATGAATTATCATCATGTACATGGCATATAACTCGATGATATGGATACTATTCAATTCTAATACACATGAGCACACAATTCATACATCATACAAATTCAGTTCACAAATACGATTTAATCATAACATAAATTATATATAAACAAGAATTATGGAACATGACAAAGATAAAGGAAAATTATCAAATAGGAGCGTTGGAGGTAGCTTTGTAAGAAAATTATCAAATATGAACGTTGGAGGTAGCTTTTTTAGAAAATTATCAAATAGGAGCGTTGGAGCCTGGATTTGCAACTAGACTAGCCGTTGTGAGAGTAGCAGCATAAAAAGACTATGTTCAGCTCTCATATATCCCATTTTGCTTAGTCCACTTGTGGTAGGAGTTCCCGCCCTGTTAGAATCCATGTCCTCTGCCTTTGCTTGCTCTCAATCACGTCTCACTTGTGTGCAAGTCTGTTCAATCTTCGTCCAAATTCAACAGAAATGTTCTTGGATTCAAGCTTGTGAAGAGGCCACCCTCCTTCGATTTCCAATGGGCTTGGTAACGTATTTTTTGAAGACACAAATTCTTTGAATCATGGATGCTTTTTCAATTTATCTTCCTAATGTTCGTTTCTGTGCTGAAGGTGGTTCTACTATGGCGTCAGAATACACCTTTTGGAGTGCACCTCTGTTGATGAACTTCCTAAGAAATCTGAGATCAATCTAAGGGATAACCATATCTCTTTCCAGGTGGGTTTACTCTTTTCAAGCTGCTGTCTCCAAAACACTCTGCATTCCTTTTCTAGCTAAACTAAATTATTTAGCACTGTATCTGGATCGATTACATAAGTTTATATCGATTTCCATTGACCCATAGTTCTTTCCTCTGTTTTTACTCTATTCCATTGAAAGCCCTACTACGATGTAAAATCTTATTAGTATTATAAGAATTAGGGCTTTAAAGAACTCAAGGGTTTACAATTCTTCAGTTCATCTGCTTTTCAGAGGTCTCTTGTCTGCAATTCTTCGACCATTCTTCTGTATTCTATTCTTCTCTTTGTGTAATCCCTTTAAAGGAAGAAGAATCCATGAAGCCCTAATACAACCACAACGAACGCATTACTTGTCTTAAAGAGCAGCACCTATAACAGTAAACATTCATTCAAGCCTATCTCTCAGATCCTACTTGAATAACTTTTGAAATGACAATCCCATTGATTGAGTATGACACCCTATTTTATATATGTTGTCGTCAAGAGTTTATTTGGCTGGAATAGAACATTTATTCAAGTCTATCTCTATCATAAGCCACTTGAAGAACTTTAGCAATGAAAATTCCAGAGATTGAACAACACCCACAGAATCTATTCTCTATATGTTGCGTCAGAACCCAAGAATCTAGTTTGCTCACAAAGAAATTCACTCGAAATCTATCGGTCTCAGAAAATTCTACATGAACAACTCTAGCAACGATAATTACTGTGATTGGACAATGCCCTCGTGATAAAATCTACACCCAGATAATCCTATTTTACTTATATTATGTCAAGAATCTATCTGCTTCTGATTCCTCGGCTTGGTGAATGAAACATACTGATAATCACATGGAATTGATATGACTTGCCTCGAAAAATAGCCCTCCAATAGCAATATAAATAGGCCTTCTGAAATCCCAATCCCAGAGGCTGCAACTTCGCAGAAGAAACATTTCCACATCAGTGGTGGCTGGCCTAAGTGCGCGCATGGGGACCCACAATCTCTTCTTTCAGCTTCTTTTATTATAAAACTGGGTCCGTTGCCTTCACTATAAAACATTTCTGTAACGTCGGAGAAAATTTAATATTGTTTCATTCCAAATCTCAAACAGTTAGAAAGTATTAAAAAAGAAAGCAGCTGTGTGGAAATCGATCGATTTTGATTGTACAGAGATATAAAAAATTCAAACCCACAAGTGATTTTCTGAATCGAATTGACTAATCAGGGATTTTAATGCAATGGATAACATTGTACAAAATTTTACGTGAGGAAATTGGAGACCTCTTTCTCCTTGGCAAAAAAAAATCGATTTTCTGCTTTCCTCCCAAGCACTTCCAACCTCCACAAACATCATCTGCACCTCCTCCTCCCAAGCACTTCCAACCTCTATTGTCTTAGTACAAAATCCATCGGCAGAAAAACCTCTTTCAATTCCATACCATGATCATCACATAAATACATGTGCAATCCGTTGGCTCCTATCCCCAGAACCACCGATGGCGGAATGTTGGAACCTCGGTCACAATATCACTCGAAAAGCTTTAGAAGGTTTTGTTAAATAGCTATTTACAAAATGCCTTAGGCACCAAGAGGGAATGAAGAGGACAAGTTATTGATTCAACGCTAAAATGGGATAGCTTTGACCCTTATATTTTTCTCTATTCACACACCATGAGTTTAGGATTTATGTGTTGTATTGAAGAGGCAGAAATTACACTGTTAAAAGGTGCATAATATAGTTCATGGTTCAAGATCTGATAAGCTACAAAATAAATCTTCAACCTGTATTATGCTTGATGATGCTTCTAGGCTAATAGAAGGATCTTTAGAGTAAGAAAAACACACAATAATTCCATGATCAATTTTTGTAAGGCTGAGAAGTTGCATATACAATCCACAGTAGAGATTAGTAAGTTGCAGATGTGGCCCATGCAAGTGAAGAAATTGCTTCAAGGAGTAACTAAGCTACAACTTATAACCTGCAGCTATTCAAGTTTCTATGGATTCTAGTGGTCTTGTGAGCAGTTATGAGGAGGACATAGTACTGATTTTAAGGGCAGAGAAATGTAGAAGCCAGAAGGCTAAGATGAGGTCTTTATGATTGTCAAACATGAATGATTGAGAATTCCAGACAGAATTCCAACATTCCGCCAATCGGCTCCTATCCCAAGCACTTCCAACCTCCACAAACATCATCTGCATCATCATATGAGATCACACGCCTAACTGCCCATTCTCATCAACATGTACGAATTTTGACTCTGCAAAAATGCTCTACTCATTACATCTGCATATGAGTAGAACTAGTGAAATAAGAACAAGGATGAGCATAACTAGTGAAATAAATGTCTAGTCAAACACAAGAAAGTAAAATCCCTGCACACGCAAATGTGAAATTTGTGAACTTTGTAGTGTCACGATTGACCAGGTTAACTGTAAGTTTGTCTCTTATCAGCTCACCCATTAAACTGCCATCCCCATATGCATAATAGAATGGTGGGCAACGCTTGTGGTAAGGCTCCATGTCTAGAGTATCAAATGGGCATCCAGCCATTATGCAGAGATCATTGAGATTGTCTGAACTGTGAATGGCAGAGCATGAATCAGTGCCACAGGATTCATGTCTGCTTGAGTAGGAGTCAAATGCAGAGAATGTGGGGATGTCTAAGCCTTCACATATTATGCAAACGAAAGAACTCTTTGAAGAACTGGTTGAGCATGGTACCCAAACAAGGTCACTTCCTGTGTCCATAAAAACTTCTAGCCTCTTTGGAGGTATACCCAACACCAGAGGCATTACATAGTCACTTGAAGGTCTGAGAGGTAAAGAGATGTCTGGAGGATGGTGTATTTTCTGATGGTGATGATGATGATGCATTAAGCCTAATTGAGCTTCTGTTGCTTGAAATCTTTAGCAATTCAAATGAATTCTTCATGATTTTGATGCCGCCAAAGCCTATATGCTTTAAACCCGCCACCAAATCACCTCCATTCTGTTCCCTCACAAAGACAGAGCCTCTCAAAAACTCGACCATGCAAAGCCAAAACAGCAAAATCTGGATGAAAATGGCAGACCCCATTTCTGTTATTTGAACAGGCATTAAACATGTCCTCTATTTGAGTGAAGATGGCTCCACTGAGCCCCACAAATCCTTTAAGGATTCCCAGCGCACTTCCTCTGTAGCATTTTGGCACAGGAATAAGCTTTATATCTGTCAAATAAAAAGAAATTTTAGAGTTTTATTTGGTTTATGAAAATTGGTACAATATGCAGGATTTTTCTTGAGTTGTCTTAAGTAAAATTTAGTTTTGACAAAAAAAATTGTTGTTTAATTTACGTTTGTTTTGCATAACAGTGAGAACATGAACACATAATTACTGGAGGGTTGGTGCACGACAAGAAGATCTTGAGCATGAAGACTTCAAAGAAAGATCAGCTTATAGTATTTTTCAGGGTGAAATGAAAATACAAATATTAGTAACTTTTAATTTATATTTATTGTAAATATTCCTCAACAGTTATAATTAATAAAGATATACCACTTTTTTGAGGAGGGGTAGAAATATCCCTTCAAAAACTCTCAAAGTTGGTCATGAACATCTTTGAGAGTGTCTCTCTTGTTTTTCTGTATCTATTGTTTTTATTTTTATTTTAAAAAAGTAATCAAAGATATTATTGTTATAATTTATTTAAATAAAAATAGATGCATGTGTTAAAGTAAAAAAAATAATTTATTTATTTTTTATTAAATTGGTTACTTAACATTAAATACCCATCAAATTTGACATTATTGATATTAATATTATTCATATCTTTTTTTAATATTATATATTTTTTATTTTTAAATATTAATCAAAAATATTATTATATTTTAAAAATTAATTAGATTAATTATCTTATTAAATATGATTATAATTTAGTTTATTTATATAAATATTAGATTTTGAAGTGAATTTTGAGGAAATATTTATTGGAAGGAGAGAGTTTATTGATATATATTATGTTATCTATTTATTTGAATAAATATAGGGAATAGAAACAGAAATATTTTAATATTTTAATAATTGTCTATTTTATTATGAATATACAATTTATATTTATTATTTTCAAATATTATATTATGTTATTTGTTTGAGTTGCATGATGTGTCCAATGTCCTTGTGCACTTTAGAGAGAGGGAGGTAGAGAGAGGTGTAGGTAGAGAGAGTGAGGTAGAGAGAGGGGGAGATAGATAGAAGTAGAGGGGTGGAGAGAGAGGTAGGTAGAGAGAGGGAGGGGTAAATAGAGAGAAGTATGGAGGGAAGGAGAGAGAGAGAGAGAGAGGTAGAGAGAGGTAGAGAGAGGGAAGGAAGGAGGGGGCAGATATAGGGGAAAGAGGGAAGGAACAAGGGGGTAGAGGTAGGGTGGGAGAGAGAGAGAG